>WNWK01029577.1:0-24278 GCA_009830355.1 Cherax destructor
GTGGGAGTCCAACGGTTTTTCAACAGACACGGAACCCCCCCAATGCTCACGGGGGGGGCAGGGGCCCCCCCATGAGATACCCTGGAAAGGGGAAAAAGGTGGGCCGATGCAGCCGGGAAGGAGCTCCCAACCCATTGGTGACAAGAAGGGCCAAAACCTAAACCCCGGTTTAATAGAAAAAATTTGTTTTTAAAAGGTCAGACCGGGGGTTTTCGGTGAAAAAGGGGGGAAATGCCCAAAATACCCCGTGAAAGGAACCTCGGTATAGAAACGGGAAGGCTGCTCTCCCCCAGCAGTGTCTGCCTTTTCATTCCTTGACCAACATGCCCGGGGGCCCCAAAAAGACAATATCTTTATGCTTGTAAAGATCGGCGTAAAAAGGTGGATACGAAGAACTGGGGGTAGGTGTATCTTCGGAATTTTAAAAAACAAGGGGGGTCTAAACAAAAAAATGGTGTCAGGCATGGGGGGAAAGGGAAAAAATGCCACAAAAAAACGAAATATCCAGCCGGGGTAATAGATCCCCCCGAAGGGTTCCGGGGAAAAACTCCCCCCAACCCCCGGAAAAAAAGACTTTGAACCATCGGTGAACTGCGAAATGGAAAGAAGGGAAAGGTCGGGGAAAAAAAAAGGGGCCCCGTGGGGCAGGGGGTTTAAAGGAATTAAAAAAAACAGAAGGAAAACAGGAACCCCAAGGGGGGAGGGAAAAAGGGAAACCCCATGAACAAAAAGGCAAAGCGAAGGGAAGACAAGATGGAAAACCCGGAAAAGGGGTAAAACGGGCCCCAAAAACACCGCTCAACACGGACAACCCCCATGGAAGGATTGGGGGGGTCATGAGACGAACAAAAAGAAAAGCAATGTATCTCACAAACGGAAAAGGGGAATGTTCCTTCAATAGAGGCCCAAAAAAGGGAAGAAAGCCCCAAGGGATAAGCAATCCCTGGTGATGATGGATTGGGGGAAAGGGGCAGGAGAAGTCAAATATCGGTCACCATTCAGCCCCAAAAAATTGGGGCCGAATGGGGCCCGAAGGGGTTTTTGGGCCCCCTAAAAATTTTCGGGGGTTTTAGGAGATTCATTAAAAATCCCCAGGGGAGGTAATGTGATTTCCGGACAAGGGGGGCAAAAAAAGGGGCCCCAGAAACCTGATTTTTCAGCTGGGAAAAGTGACCAATATACAATGGATGGTCAGAACCACTGAACTTGAAAACTTTTATGATTTTTTCTACTAAAATTTAAACCCCCTGATGGTGGCCCAATAAAAAACCGGTTTATGGCATTCTGGGGGAAAAAGCTGGGTGAAACAGCCCCAAAAAAAGCAAAGTCATCCACAAAACGTAAAATTTGGAGGAGAAAAAGATGCCAGATTTTTTATGGGAAGAGTGGGCTCAGAAACACCCCGGGGGCCCCCTTCCCCGTTTTGAAAAATTCCCGGGGGAGTTCATTACCCCGAGGGAAAAGTCTGTCGTTAAAAGGCCAAAAAAATGGGGGGGTTGCCCGGGCCTAAGGGGGTGGGCCCCCAAAATTATTCCCAAGTTGCCCCAAGCCCCCAAAAGGGGAAAAGAAAACGATAACCAATGGTTATTCGAAAACTTAAATACGACCCGCCAAAGGGGAAATTTTAAACCCCCCAGGGGAAATATTGACGGGGGAAAACTAATGAGTCTCTAAAAACCCCTAAAAAGCCCCTTAGACGTTTCCCTCCCCTAAAAACTGGGAAGGGGGCGGGGCCCTGGAGAGGAATCATGCCTATTTCCGGTTTTAAAAAAGGGGGAAAATACAGACTTCCCAGGAAAATTTGCCATAGAGATTAAAAAAGGCGTGAGGAAAAAAACGATTAAAAATTTTAACCTTGAAATGTTTTGGGCCCCCGTGAGTTCAAAAAAATTTTCCTCCACCCTTGGGGTTTTAAAGGAAAATAGGATTCTTCTCAAAAAGAAAAAACTAGGGGAATTTTGCGAACTTAGCCCAAAAAGGGAAAAGGGGGAGAAGCCCCTGAGAAATGGGGGAGATGATTCCAATTTTTGGAAAACCCAAAAGGGGTTTCCCACCCCAACAACCCGAAGAACAGGGGCCCGGGTTTTGGGGGGTTTACCACTCAACCGCCCTTTTTGGGCTGCACTCATCGGGAAACCCAGGGCAGAAAAAAAGTAATCCGCCAGCAAGTCTTTTGGCATCCTTGACCGGCCAAATCTTCTGCTTGAAATCAAGGTTCTCTGTGGTTCTGTTATACCGAGCCTGCCCCATGCAGCGCGTTTAAAGCACTCCCCGGCAAAGTAGGAGACCACCAAGGCACGCACTTCTGAGGATGCCCCCCGAGGTTTGGGAATGGAATGTGAACCGCTGTGAAGATGGAGGACAAAAAGATGTAAAACCTCATCAATGGAGGACGGGTAGGAACCTCATGAAAGGCAAAAATGTCAAAGTCCCATTCGCCCGTAAATTAAGTGGCAATAGGAGGTGGAGAAAACAGAGGACTTTAGGATGTTTGGGGAAATAATCGCTATCATGAAGTCCGGGAGGACAGACCAGGTAAGTCAAGGGACATTGATGAAAAAACAGATGGGTCAATCGGGAAAGAATGAGTTGGGATCAAAAGGGTGGAATACCATTAAAAATGGGGGGGAAAAGCAAAAATCCTCAACTGAATGCCAAGGGAGTCGGGCCCTCCCAGAGAAAGTGGTGGGTTAAAATGAAGTAATGAAGGGGGTAAGGAAAAACCAAAAACAACATCTGGGATAGACAATCCAAGGGGAAGATAAAGAACAGTTATACCACTTATTCAATGGATAGGGAGTTAATGAAAGGGAAAGGGAAGGGACAATGTTTGGAAATTACTATAAAAAGAGCACTTTCATAAAGGTTCCATGGAAAAAAGGATCCGATGAATATAACAAATCATAATGAAAAGGCCTGATAACAGTGGATTTTTTTGGAGTTCTTCAAACAGACCCCAATAGGGAAAACTGGGAGCAACACCTGGAACTCACCCTTTTGAGGCCTCGGATATTCCCACCAAAAAAACCATGATTTATGGGAAAAAAGATGAAGTGGAAGTGAAAAGGGAAGCTATGGACTAGGGTTAGAAAAGCCCCGTGGGGGAGGCAGCGGAAAAACCTGAATCAGGAGGGGAGGGGCTTTTGAAGAAGGGGGTTGAAACGAAGAAGAGAGATGGGAACCTCAGATGGAGTAATGTCCATCCATGCCAGATCTCTGAAATATATTCTCAATAGCTTCCAGTGTTTGAAGTCAAAAGATGAAATGTGAATTCATTAGAAATGAAAAAAAACCACGGGGAGTCTATAGGGCTGTACTAAAGTAGAGGATAGGAGATAGAAGGAAAATGTCGTAAACTTGGAGGACAGGGGATGAAGGTAGTTAGAAGGAGGATGAACCTCCACACTTACAGAACAATCGGACAGGAACCGCAATAGGTTTTCCAGGTTTTTAAAAAGCGTGGTTTGGTGAAAAGGGCGAGGCGTAGACTCAAGAACTGTTCGAGTGAAAGGGAAAGGAGTTTGGGTAGTATGGGAAGCGGGAGGGCCTCGGGCCAAGAACATCAAAAGGGTTCGAGACAAGGGTTTACTAGGATGAGGGGGACCACAGAGGAACGTAAGTTGGGACCCCAAAAGGGGGCGACGTTGCAATGCGAGAATAGGAAATCTGGGAAGTTTCTTGAAAGGCGAAGATGAGGAAAACCAACGTATGAGAAACCTTCCGCCTCTTTGAGACAACAGGATTTCCGCTCATTTGGTAAACCTGCCGGCGAGAATACGAAGGATGTCTCATGACAATTAAAAAAGGGGGGTAAAGTACAAGAAGAACTGGCATGGTCGCCCCAAGACTGGCATTGCCATGGACCTGCAATATTTTTCTGGATGACCAAAACCCGCAGTTTCTCCGCTGCGGTGTGGGATCACCTTTGAACAACGTTGACCTGCAATGTAGACCAAAAAGGGGCAGTTCTCGCCCGTCAAACGTTAAAGGAGCTATATTGCAGGATAACGTCTTCCATTGGCAGGGAGGACAAAAGTGTCAACTTTGGATAGGGAGTTCTTGGAGGGGTCAAGCTGCTCAAAATTATCACCACATCTGGAAATTCAAATGGTGTGGGCAAAATGACAGAACCACAACAAGAATTGAGGGGAATGGTGCTTGTCAATAAACAGAGTAGTATCTGGTTGAAGAAGAAAAGATCCTGGCCTTCCCGCATTCTGGACCTGATGATGCAGTGCAGCCTTGGAGCGGGAAATGAGATGTCTTTACCAACATGGCGTAGCAGAGCCTACCAATACTATGGTCTGAAAGATAGGTATTAGGAGAATCGGTCGAAGAGTAAAAACTTTGTCCATCGAGTAGTTTAAACAGAGTTTAAGGGAGTGCGTATGAACTTGTCGTTCTGAGATGAAACGAGAAAAGAATGTCGAATCGTCATGTGTAGGTCTTAGTCGTTTAGGTGGGGGACCAGGGGTCGATGTGAGACGGCAGCGCGGTTATAATTGCACCGTCGAGGAAAGCGAATCAAGGTCAGAAAAGAAGAAAGGTCAGATGTATCAAAAGGCCAGTCGGGTCCCTGGGACCTGAAGCAGGTGACGAACTGGCACCTGCTTCAGGTACAGAGAATAGGTTGTCCGAAGATTATCCGTTATCAAGGTAGGGTCAGAACAGGAGTGCGGTATCAAAGGGGCCGGGGTAAGATCGAGTTAGGGCATCCAGGGGTTACTTCTTTCTTTTGTTTTAAGAAAAAAAAAGAAAGAAAATAAAATAAAAATAAAAAGAATAAAAAAAGGGGGCGTGGAGGAATAGCTCCTAGGAGGAATGAAATGGAAATCCTCGCCCAAGGACCTCAACACCATAAGTAGGTGCTGCATGGAACCGTGCATACCCTACCCTTCATGCCAGTAAACCAGCAATCCGATAGCCCTCCATCCACCGGCCACCTCGGCAGACAAAAGAGGCGGCCGGATATCCACTCACAAAGCATACCATTGCCACACCCGAATCCGAAGGTGGCCTCCAGAATACACCGTCGCCGAAAGATACCAAGAGCCACCCGGAGACAGAGAGGATTGGGACATCCCCAGGCGATCAGATTCACAAACACACCACCCAAGAACCTCAACGGAATAGGAATGGACACGGTACCCTTCCCCCTACCTAGGAACTAGAATGCCTGTGGAAAAGCTCCCAGGGTAAAAATGGGAAGGAAATAAGGGAGGGATGAGAAGGAGGGAGGGAGGAAGGGAAAAGGAAGATGGGAAAAGGGAGGGATTGGGGGAATTAGGTTCGGTCTGAGGAAGAAGACCAAAAGGTCAATTCCTCAGACCGATACCTCTTACCTCGTCAAGGAGCCCCCAAAGGTCAAAAATTCATAAGCTTCAAATCAACGGGAAAAAGCTGGTAGGCCCACATGTGAGAGAATAGGTCTGCGTGGTCAGTGTGCCCAGTATAAAAAAATCGGGGAGCCAGTGGTGCATTGTGGGAATGCCATTTCAGTAGTCCTTGTTCAGCATGCCTAGTGGTAAGAATATCTGACTCCCCGGCATATCTGGGACTCTTCTCTTCCCAAGTGATAGCTCTAACACAGATGGAAGTGTCAGTGAAGATGAGTTTCATGGTTTTGAGGAATTTGTGACAGAAAGCAATGCCTAGGATACCAGAAGAAAAAAAAAAAAAAAAGAAAGAAAGTAGGGACGTAAGTAAGTAGGCAAGTAAGTAGGTAGGTAGATAGGAAGGACGATGGGGAAGAAGGCATAGGACCCCCATGGGTGTTGACAAGCAGTAAGGGTAGTAAGTGATGGTATAATATGTCATTTTAACAGCAGCCACACCCTGACTCAGCATATTTACAAGTCCACCCCCACACAACAACCAGCTTCCAGAAGCTAATAGCAGTTCTAGGAACGTGTCCAGTGACTATATATGTGTATATACAGAAACCAGAAGGAAGAAAGGAAGGCCGAGATTAAAGGAAGAAAAGAAGGAAGGAAAGAAGTAAGGAAGGTAGGAAGGAATGAAGGAAAGAAGGAAGGAAGGAAGGAATGAAGGAAGGAAGGAAGGAATGAAGGAAGGTAGGAAGGAATGAAGGAAAGAAGAAGGAAGGTAGGAAGGAATGAAGGAAAGAAGGAAGGAATGAATGAAGGAAAGAAGAAGGAAGGTAGAAAGGAATGAAGGAAAGAAGAAAGAATAGGAAGGAATGAAGGAAAGAAGAAGGAAGGTAGGAAGGAATGAAGGAAAGAAGAAGGAAGATAGGAAGGAATGAAGGAAAGAAGAAGGAAGGTAGGAAGGAATGAAGGAAAGAAGAAGGAATAAGTAAGAAGAAGGAATGAAAGGAAGAAGGAAGAAGAAGAAGGAAGGAAGAAAAGAAGAAGAAGGAAGAAGGAATGAAGGAAAAGAAGAAAAAGGAAGAAGGAAAAAGGGAAAGAAAGGAAAAGAAGAAGGAAGTAGGAAGGAATGAAGGAAAAAGAAGAATGGAAGGAATGAAGGAAAAGAAGAGAAGGTAGGAAGGAATGAAGGAAAAGAAGGAAGTGGAAGGAATGAAGGAAAGAAGAAGGTAGAAGGAATGAAGGAAATGAAGGAAGAAGAAGGTAGGAAGGAAGAAGAAGAAGGAAGGTAGGAAGAGAATGAAGGAAAGAAGAAGGAAGGTAGGAAGAATGAAAAGGAAGAAAGAAGAAGGAATGAAGGAATGAAGAAGAAGAAGGAAAGTAGGAAGGAATGAAGGAAAAGAAGAAGAAGGAAGGTAGGAAGGAATGAAGGAAAGAAGGAAGGTAGGAAGGAATGAAGGAAAGAAGAAGGAAGGTAGGAAGGAATGAAGGAAAGAAGGAAGGTAGGAAGGAATGAAGGAAAGAAGGAAGGTAGGAAGGAATGAAGGAAAGAAGAAAGAAGGAAGGAAGGAAGGAAATGAAAGGAAGAAGGAAGGTAGGAAGGAATGAAGGAAGAAGAAGAAAGGAAGGAATGAAGGAAAAAGAAGGCTAGGAATGAAAAGTAGAGGAATGAAGGAAGAAGAAGGTCAGTAGGAATGAAGGAAAGAAAGGAAGGTCAGTAATGAAGGAAGAAGGAAAGGATCAGTAGGAATGAAGGAAAAGAAGAAGGAAGGTCGGTAGGAATGAAGAAAGAAAGGAAGGTCAGTAGGAATGAAAGAAGGAAGAAGAATGAAGGAGTAGGAATGAAGAGAAGAAGAAGGAAGATCAGTGAATGAAGGAAAGGAAAAGAAGGTCAGTAGGAATGAAGGAAAGAAGAAGGAAGGTCGGTAGGAATGAAGGAAAAGAAGGAAGGTCGGTAGGAATGAAGGAAAGAAGAAGGAAGGTCGGTAGGAATGAAGGAAAGAAGAAGGAAGGTCGGTAGGAATGAAGGAAAGAAGGAAGGTCGGTAGGAATGAAGGAAAGAAGGAAGGTCGGTAGGAATGAAGGAAAGAAGGAAGGAAGGTCGGTAGGAATGAAGGAAAGAATGAAGGAAGGTAGGAATGAAGGAAAGAATGAAGGAAAGTAGGAATGAAGGAAAGTAGGAATGAAGGAAAGTAGGAATGAAGGAAAGTAGGAATGAAGGAAAGTAGGAATGAAGGAAAGTAGGAATGAAGGAAGTAGGAAGAAGGAAGGAAGGAAGGTAGGGAAGGAAGGTAGGAAGGAAGGTAAGAAGAAGGAATGTAGGAAGGAAGTAGGAAGGAAGGTGGAAGAAGGTGGAAGGAAGATGTAGGAAGGAATGGAAGGAAGGAAGGAAGAGGAAGGAATGTAGGAAGGAAGGTAAGAAGGAATGTAGGAAGGAATGTAGGAAGGAAGGTAAGAAGGAATGTAGGAAGGAAGGTAGAAGAAGGAAGGAAGGAAGGAAGGTAGGAAGGAAGGTAAGAAGGAATGTAGGAAGGAAGGTAAAAGGAAATGTAAGGAATGGGGAAGGTAAGAAGGAATGTAGGAAGGAAGGTAAGAAGGAATGTAGGAAGGAAGGTAAGAAGGAATGTAGGAAGGAAGGTGAAGAAGGAAGGTGAAGGAATGTGAAGGAAGGTAAGAAAAGGAAGGAAGTAGAAGATGGAAGGAAGGTAAGAAGGAATGTAGGAAGGAAGGTAAGAAGGAATGAGGAAGGAAGGTAAGAAGGAATGTAGGAAGGATAAGAAGGAATGTAGGAAGGAAGGTAAGAAGGAATGTAGGAAGGAAGGTAAGAAGGAATGAGGAAGGAAGGTAAGAAGGAATGTAGGAAGGAAGGTAAGAAGGAATGCAGAAGGAATGTGGAAGGAATAAGAATGAATGTAGGAAGGAAGGTAAGAAGGAATGTAAGAAGGACGGTAAGAAGGAATGTAGGAAGGAAGGTAAGAAGGAATGTAGGAAGGAAGTTAAGAAGGAATGTAGGAAGGAAGGTATAAAGGAAGGAAGGAAGGAATGATGACCCAGACGACCATCAACCTAAGACTGCCTGCTACTACTTTGAAGAAAACTGCCCAGAAGAGGTGTTTTGTCTGTGCACATACAAAAAAAAAACGCCCACAAAGATACAGACACACTCGTTTTATGTGTGAGGTATGTAAAACACCACAGTACATGAAACCATGTTTCAAATAGTTCCACAAGCTGAAGAACTTCTATGACCATGTCCAGTGACTGTACATTTGTATATATATATTATAGAACAATAGCAATAAAAAAAAATTTGTATTGTTGGTTTGTATAAACAAGTTTTTTAACAATACGTATAATGATAATAATGTTTGTGCGGTTATTGTGTTGCATACAATAAGTGTATAGTATATGTACACAGCACCTTACTTTGGTCTCACAGGCCACATAAGTTACCTGAAAAAATAAAATAGTGGAAAAAAACAAGAAACCTTCGAAAGGGAGTAAAAAAAAGTTTACCAGGTGAGCGGCACTTGCTGCTGTTGCTGTAAGCGGCTCATTTTCTGCCAACTTTACGCCTCTATATTTTTGGTAAGTACTGATCGCATTTTTTTTTTTTGAGCTTAAAACAATCAGAAAATTAATCTTAACATTTTCATAAGAAATTTTTTTTTATTTTTTCAAATTCGGCATGCGACAGTCAAAGGGTTAAATCTCTCAAACCAGCCTTTGCTGGCCTTACATTCACTAACATCAGCATTCGTTCCAGGCATTTTCTTTACGAGATCGTCATGCAACTGCCTTGCCTTTTCACAAATTGTCGACTGCATAACACTATCTCCTGCTAATTGTTTCTCGTTGATCCACACCAACAACAACAACTTCACATCTTCGAGTATTTTCGATCTCTTTTTTTGTGAGCATATCTACCCCTTTCGCAACAACAGCTTCCTTGATTTTTTTTTTCTTCGGTTGAATGGGGTTTGCCATATGTACATCCAGGCAAGCTCCGCCACACGCACTCCACTTTCATATTTTGCAATGATTTCTTTCTTGACTTCTATCGTGTTTCTGACCTTCTTTACCAAAGGGTTGGCACTAGCAGCTTTCTTTGGGCCTATGGTGGCTTATTTATTAGATGCAAACACAAAAAAGAATGGAATATTACAAAATGTATCTTATGAACACTTGCAATGATGGTCACTCGCCAATAAACAATGGCACACTGACATTGAATGGTGTGGGAGACTGGCTTTGTGTGCATGCTGATGCTAGGACGCCACTTGGACGCGTACCAGATGGCCGCCGAATCACGAGGCAAATCACAAAACACGAGGCTATATTTTGACAAAAAATGTTGCAGTCGAAATTTACGAACCGCGAGGCTCATGAAACTCGGGGGTCTACTGTACGTTGTTAATCCTGCATTAGTCATATGATTGCAAACATCGATCCTGACATTAACCTCTTATTAAATGACACACACGATCCTAACAATTGCCTTTATTACACTACTCAGTGCCAACAATAACATAACAGTATTCAATTATAATGTCAGATCATTAAGCAAGCACTATGATGACCTCCAAGCACTACTCAATTCTCTAAATGTCAGTATGTACATCATTACTCTCACTGAAACATGGCTAAAACATGATGTTACAAACATCTATTCCATACCTGGCCACACGGCCATACACAATTGTAGGCCAGACCAATTAGGAGGTGGAACAGCTAAATACTACTCTGATGAACTAGAATGTATAAATTCTACTTGCACAAGGGATGAATATGGTGAATATACATTTGCTAAATTTAAATCCAAAGACCTTAGAAAACCTTTAACAGTTGGAGAAATTTACAGAGTACCTCACTCCAATATTTACCCATTTACGAAAAACTAAGAAACATGATAACTAGCGCAGAGATGAACAAACACCACCTGATACTTACAGGGGATTTCAACATAAATCTCATCCATGACCATGATCCACAAGTAACTGAATTTACAAACACTATGAACAGCTGCTTACTTCTATCAACAATAACAAAACCTACAAGAATCTCCGAGACAAATGCCTCCTTACTATACCATATCTGGACAAATACTATATCCCCATTAAAAGCAGGCATAATCACAGATAACACCACTGACCACTATCCCATCTTTCTCATAACCAACTTAAGTAAATTGCCCCAGGACACGACTAAGATCGCGTTCCGACTACATGACGAGTCATCTGATAATAAAAAACATAAAAAGGCACAATACCGTGACTGGAACAATACACACACAACCCGCACATATAAAAAAAAAAAGAGAGGAATGAAACGTCTTCGTAAGCTCCTCTCTTTTTTTTATATGTGCGGGTTGTGTGTGCATCTGATAACTTTATTTCAGCATTAAGTGACATTGACTGGCAAACCGAGCTAACATTCGTGAGGGTTAGGGGATCAAGAACCTCGCGAATGTTTGGTGCACAAATATATTGTAGGGAAATATAATAATAGCATTTACAGTGGTACCTCGAGTTACGATATTTTTTCGTTCGAGAATGCTGTTCAAGTGCCATTACCAAACGAATTTATCCCCATAAGGAATAATGTAAAATAGACTAGTCCTTTTACACCCCCAAAAATATACTTACAAAAGCATTTAAAAAAATAAACTTACATAAAAGGGTGATTTTGGGGACCATCGTAACTCGAGGTACCACTGTACTTAGCCTAACAATAATAACCAATGTGCAACATTTGTGCAACACCCTTTCAATTTTGGTACCACAGGTAGTGTCATCCTGCCAGAATGTCCAATAACCTATGCCCTAAGTAAAAAGAAACAATTCTGGAATGTGTAATACTTGTTCGTCAGGCTGGCTGATTGGCTATCTCTAGTAGGGCCCCACTTATACGGCAGGTTAGGTTCCAGGCTACTGCTGGAAAGCAGACTTCGCCAAAAAGCAGAACTCTGTTTTTTCCGTTTATAAATGCATATAAATGCCAGATAACAAGTTTACACAAACATATATTACGTTAGCAATAGAACTAGGCATTAAAAAGTAAAATACACACAGTACACTCATTATTTACCTCAAAATATTTGTAGTCTTAATGTAGGGCAAAAGGCGAGTAGTATTTACTGCAAGAATTCAGGTGTGGCAGGTATGGTAGCCCTCCTGGCCACCCCACCCACACATACTATACTACGATGCTTAAAGCGCCCTAGAGTGATACAATGATACAGTGGACCCCGCCTAACAAGCACCCCGGAAATCGTACAATTATGTAAGTATAATATTGTAAGTGCTTGTGGAAGTGTATTTTTGGGGTTCTGAAATAGACTAACCTACGTGACATTATTTCTTAAGGAAGTAAATTCGTTCGGTAATGGCACTTGAGTAGGCTTCTGGAATGAATTTTGCTCGTTAGGCGGGGGGTCCACTGTACAGTACACTCATTACTTACCTTAAAATATTTGTAGTGTTAATGTAGGGTGAGAGGTGAGTTTTATTTGTAAGAAGCCAGGTTTGGGAAGTGTGGATAGCCAGCCAGGGCAGCCCTCCCCTCCCCACCCACCCACACGTAATGTAAACAAACCAGGCGAACGCGTCTGGTTTTCGTCACTTTACACTGTGTACAAGTGAAGGCATATGAAAGGAGTAATTTTCTAGTTACCCCAGTAATATTATAGTGTACATACACATTTTCTCTGATGTTGCACTACAAGTCGCCTGGCTACCACAAGTCCTACGGCTACAAGTCCTACAAGTCGCCTGGCTACCACAAGTCCTACAAGACGCCTGGCTACCACAAGTCCTACAAGTAGCCTGGCTACCACAAGTCCTACAAGTAGCCTGGCTACCACAAGTCCTACAAGTAGCCTGGCTACCACAAGTCCGACAAGTAGCCTGGCTACCACAAGTCCGACAAGTAGCCTGGCTACAACAAATCCTACATGTTCACCGAGTTTAATTGTTTCTATCAACTACCTTTAGATGCCATCATAAAGGGAGAAGTAATGAATAATTCATGCCAAGAATTGTACACAAAAGCGTTATGTATTAAGGGGAGTGACGTAATGTTTTCCCTCTGCCTGGCAACCACACCTCCATAGCATATAAACAGCATGTTTATATGCTTTGTAATGTGTTTTTTATATAATTTTGAAGAAAATATCATAGATGGATTAATGAAAATGTCTATATTAACATAAAATAAGACATTAAATGTGCCCAAGAGTGATTATTATTTGAAAGACCGCTCGCCATATAGAAAGTTTTGGTCATAATTTGAACTCGCCATATGAACGGAACACCGTAAGGCAAAATGCCAAAAAGCTGGGTAATACTGTATTAGTGTCAGAACAAAGATTAACTATGAAATCACATTAACTATGAACATTCGCGAATGTTCGAAGCCGCGAAAGTGGAACTCGAAAATGTGGAGGGCGACCTGTACTATGATGCATAGTATGTAAAGGAGCGATTGTTGCATTAGTCTTTTCCGAGTCGAGTGAGAGGCATTCGAAGCAGTGTCATCGGAGAAAGGTTGTGGTCGTTTAGATGCAGGACAAGAGGTGGTCCATTTTGAGGTGAGTGGGCGATATGAAAACCATCATACTGTATGGGGAGAAGGCAGAAGAATGGTGAAAGATGTGCGGAGCTCAGACAAGTCAAAGGAGTCAGGCAAAGCCTCTGTATCAGGAGCACGCAACAAAATGTCACCCAAGGATGGTCTGGTAACAAGGCAGGGTCGTAAGAGGATGCTGCTACAGAAAGGCGCCCAGGAGCAGTAGTTTCAAGGATTTGAGAATCCACAGTTAGGTCTCTCTCTCCTTTTTTTTTTTAGAAAAAAAAAAAAGGAAAAAAGGGAACGTGGAGGGGTAGCTCCTAGGAGGAATGAAAGCATTGTAAATCCCTCTCCATACCAAAGAGAACCTCAGCGCAGCCAGTAGTGCAAATGCAGCATGGAACCCATGCCATACCCTATGCTTCATGCCAGTAAACCTGCAATCCGGGATAGCAACCTCACATCTACCGAGCCACCTCAGCGGACAAAAGTGTGTGGTCGCATACCCTCCACAAAGCATACCTCTTTCGGCTACTACCTCCTGGAATCTGACAGGCAGCCTCCAGAGATACACCCGTCACCTGAGACACCCGAAGCCTACCCCAGTACACTGGAGACGGATTGGGATCTCCACACGATCCCGATTCCATGGCAAACTAGACTACCAACAAGGACCTCAATGGAATGGGATGGACCATGGTACCCTTCTCCCCAACCTAGGAATTAAGAATGCCTGAGGGAAGGACCCCAAAGGCTGAAAACAGGAAAGAGAAAGAAAAGGGATGGGGAGAGGAGGAATGAGAAAGGAGGGATGGGGAGGATGGGACAGAGAAGGGGAAGATTGGGGGTAATTAGGTTCAGTCAGTGGAAGAAAACCGAAGGGTCCAATTCCTCAGACCAATAGCCTCCTCGCTTCGGCAAGGAGCTCCCCCTTGAAAAAGTACAGGAATAGATAATGATCAAGAAGGAGAAAGATACCAAGAGCAGACTGTATACCACTTGTTCAAATAGATATGGGCTGCAGTGTAATGCAACGAAGAATGAATCAAGATCTGAGAGTGTGGTATACTGGTGCATATAAGAAGTGCACTTTCATTCAAAGTCCCACTGGGAAAAGGATCCGATGAATGCAGTAAGATATAGCCTGATACTGGATGGATAACAGCAGAGCACAGTTTAAGTTCTTGTAAACACAAAAACCGGGGAAGAATGGGAGAGCAACGCCTGAAGCTCACTTCTATAACCCGAGGCCACGAATATTCCACTAAGTCATGATTTGTGAATAGAAATACACTGGCAACATTAAGCAGTAGGTGTCTATGGACTAGTCGGGCTAGTGAAGTCTACATGCAGAAGTAACGGATATTTTGTAAGCAAAGGATTGAAACATTGCGAAGAAATGAGTTGTGTAGAAGGTTGAGTAAGGCATGAAGGAGTGATGGGAGGTGGATCGGTGTCCATTGGTTTTTTGTCTCCTTGATATATTCAGAGATGGCTTCAAGCGTTTCATCTGAAACACTTGAAACGTGGTCATTTAGGTGGGGGACTGGAGGTAGTCCACCCTGGCATGGGTGGGCAATCTGAAAATAATCACACTGTATGGGGAGAAGCTGGAAGCATGGTCAAAGATGTGTGGAGGTCAGTTGTATCAAAAGAGTCAGGCAGAACCTCAGTACCAGAGGTGGGCAATGAAATGTTACCCAGAGACAGTACTAGGATGTTAGAGAGGTCCAAAGAATGGTCTAAAGGCAAGGCAGGGTTGTCAAGGGTGCCGCAGAAGAAAGTGGTACAGAAGGAGTAATTTCAGGGATATGGGACTCCATGGGTAGTTAAAAAAAAAAAAAAACTCAGTACAGCCAGTAGTGCAGACATGGCATGGAACTCATGCCCTACCCTACCCACTACACCGATAAACTGGCAATCGAGGATAGCAACCTCACATCCACTGAGCCACCTCGGCAGACAAGAGAGAGGGGTGGTTGGAAGCCCACCGCAAGGCATACCTCCTTCAGCCAACACCTCCCGGAATTGACAAGCAGCCTTGAGGGATACACCCATCACCCGAACAACATCGTACGCCACCCTCCAGGACTCCAGAGGTTGGATAAGAGCATCCCCAGATGATCCAGATTCCATGGCAAACACTACCACCAAGGACTTCAATGGAATGGGACTGGCAATGATACCCTTTCCCCAACCTAGGATCTAGAATTTCTGAGGGAAAGACCCAAAGACCAAAAGCAGGAATCCTAGGGAAAAGGAATGAAGAAAGGAGGGTTGCAAAAGGAGGAATGGGAAAGATAAGGTAGGGAAGGGAGGAATGGGAAAGATAAGGTAGGGAAGGGAGGAATGGAAAAATAGGGTAAAGTAGGGAAGGGGAAATGGGGGGTAATTAGGATCGGCCAGAGGAAGAAGACTTAAAGATCCAATTCCTCATACAAAAAGCGTCTTCACCACGACAAGGAACTGTCTCTTCACTCCTACAATGTGTTAAATCTCAACCACCATCTAACAACACACTGGCCTGTGAGTTTTAAGACTCACTTGCCATGGGTTCAAGCCTCACCTGCTCCCTGATTTGCTATCAAATATCTTCTGGATATTCAACCCTTTACCACTGAATATTTTCACTGTTTAGGTGAACTCTCTTGATCCATATGCAATGTGAATGCTTGATACCCTAAAGCTCAGCTCTCATCTTCATGGAGTATTATAAAACAGGTATGCAATAACTATAATCACTTACCAGTTTATGAAGCTAAAATACAACCAATTATTTCTACATCAAAAGAGCATTCATGATTGTGACATGTAAATAATAAGGATTGTCACAATTATATATAAAACTTACAATAAAATTCCTTTTTTCAAATGTTATTCCTTTTAGATTTGCTTGTGTACAAGGCATTGTAACCATTTCTTGATCTGTACGAGATCTATTATTTCTTGCAAAAGCACTCTTCCATGTTTTAACTACACCAGAGATATCCATCTCTCCTTTTTATACATCAGCCAGAATAATCTCTCTGAACAAATTCATTATGACCAGCTTAAATACACATTTATAAAAAAAATGACACTGATACATGAAATTAGATAGGAGCTATTAATACAATGAGCATGGGAGTACACTTCCAGATAAGCAATCTCAAATTAAGTATTGTCTGCCCTATCCCTGATCTTATCTCAGATGGGGCAATACATGCTGTTTCTCAGTCACTAAGTAATTAAGATCAAAGCAAAATATTTATATATTTTGTGTAATCATATATGAAGCAATATATTTCACCTGTTTACCTATAAGCATTGCATTGTTTCTTCTAAACTCCTCAAAAGATAATATCTATCCAAAGAGAACAGATTCCAGTCCTCAACACCATCTGCTTTAGGACTCATCCTCAATCGCTTCATATTATTATAATCAAAAAGAATCGCTAAACCTACAAGGGTTGTATAGCGCAGCAGGGCTGGGAAGGATGCAGGGGTATTGGGTAGGAAGAGAGGGATGATTATTAGGGCATGGAGTGAAGCAGGGCAGCGGATTGTGCATTGGTAGAGGGTAGCAAGAGATTGAGGTAGAAAGGGTTGTGACGAGTGCTAGAGTCATCATCATCAGAGTTTGTGCAGTAAATCAGTTGATGTCAAAAAGTCAATGAGAGAGAGTGTGTTAAAGGAGGATCCATCAGCAAGAAGGGAAGGTAAAGTAAGGGCAGTAGAACGATGACAATGTTGGAGGTAAATTCTGCGTGCTCACTGATAGAGTGGGCAGTCCAACAGAATGTGGCTAACAGAAACTGGAACCTGACAATTTTCAGAGAGTGGAACAGGGTGCCTCTCCATGAGATACCCGTAAGACAAGTATGGCCGATGCGAAGATGGGAGAGAGTAGTCTCCCAACCTCGACACTGATGACAAGAAGACGGCTAGAAACCTATACAGTACAGTGGAACCCCGATTAACGAACGCTCCATATAGCGAACAAATCGTGTAATGAACGCTTTTTTCGCAAAATATTTTTCTCATGTAGTGAACATTTACTCGTGTAGCGAACCGTACCAGACCTGTCCGTCTGCCCCGCGCAAGCGCGGTGAAGCAGACAGGATGCCAGTCAAGCGTTGTTTACACTTGAGAGAATATTACCCAGCGCGCTCTTTCAAACATTCACAATACTTTTGTTATGTTTATTGGTGGTTCAGTGATTGTCACTGTGAAATAAGTCACCATGGGTCCAAAGAAGCTTCCTAGTGGCACCCCTGTGGTAAAGAGAGTGAGGACCACCATCGAACTGAAGAAAGAGATTGTAGAAAAATATGAGAGTGGCGTACGTGTGAGCTTGCCAGGATGTACAACAAAAACAAATCTAGTATCGGCATTATCCTGGCAAAGAGAAATGAGATCAAGGAAGCTAATGTTGCAAAAAGGGTTGATATGTTAACAAAAAATAGATCGAAAACAGTGGATGAGGTTGAGAAGTTGTTGATGGTGTGGATAAACAATAAACAGATAGGTGATAGAATTTCCACGGCGATAATTTGTGAAAAGGCAAGGAAGTTGCACGCAGATCTTGTCAAGACAATGCCTGGAACCAGTGGAGAGGAGAATAATTATAAAGCCAGCAGAGGCTGGTTTGAGAGGTTTAACCCTTTCGGGGTTATGGTCATACAAGTAAGTTTTATGCACTGTGGTTATTGACGTACTAGTACTCCTTAATTCTAGCGCCCTCAAATCAAGCAGAAACAGGCTGTTAGGCCTAGATGTGATAGAATGGGTCTGTGCGGTCAGTGTGCGCAGTATAAAAAAATTCCTGCACCACACAGTGCATAATGAGGAAAAAAAACTGAACGTGTTTTTAGTTTAAAACAGCGACTTTGCAGTCTATTTTCGTATGGTATTTATGCTTGTATTCTCGTTTTCTTAGTCTCATTTTATAGAATAGATGATATATTACAGAAATAGAGATAATTTTGACTGGTTTCACGATGACAAGTACCTTGAATTATTATTATTATTATAATCAAATAGAAGCGCTAAACCACAGGGGTTATACAGCGCTGCAGGTTATTGCAGGATGCAGGGAGAATGGGTTGTAAGAGGGAGATGGATGATTAGTAGGGCATGGAGTGCAGCAGGATGGTGGATAGTGCAGGGATAGAGGGTAGCAAGAGATCAAGATAGAAGGGACTGAGGGAGGTGCTAGAGGCATAATCTTCAGAGTTTGTGTAGTAAGTCAGTTTCTGTCAAAAAGTCAACGAGAGAGTCACGATTAAAGCAGGGTACATCAGCAAGAAGGGAAGGTAAAGAAAGGTCCGCAGAGCGAAGACGCCGTTGGAGGTAAAATCTGCGTGCTCGTTGATAGAGTGGGCAGTCCAACAGAATATGTCGAACAGACACTGGAACCTGACAATGCTCACAGAGAGGGGCAGGGAGCCTCTCCATGAGATACCCGTGAGTAAGACGAGTGTGGCCGATGTGAAGACGGGAGAGTGTAGTCTCCCAACCTCGACAATGGTGACAAGAAGAAGGCCAGAAACCTATAACCGGTTTAATAGAATGAAGTTTGTTATTTAGCAGGTCAGACCAGCGTTGTTGCCAACGGGTGCGAAGGTGGGTAGCAATGACCGCAAAATAGTCCGTGAAAGGAACACCTCTATATGAAACTGGAAGGTCATGTACTGCTGACCGCGCAGCAGTGTCTGCCTGTTCATTGCCCTGTACGTCAACATGACCAGGGACCCAACAAAAGACAATATCTTTATGCTTGCTAAAGATACGGCGTAACCAAAGGTGGATACGAAGAACTAGGGGGTGAGGTGTATCAATTTTACGGATAGCCTGTAAAGCACTAAGGGAGTCTGATATGACCACAAATGGTGACACAGGCATAGATGCAATATGGATAAGTGCCACAAGAATGGCATACAATTCAGCCATAAATATGCTAGCCGAGGGTAATAGATGCTGTCTGGAAACACTGCTGCGAATCCGACGCCGTCAGATGACTTTGAACCATCGGTGTATACTGCGATGGCATGGGAATGAGAACGGAAATGGTCTAGAAAGAAAGAGCAAGAAGCCGCCGTAGGTAGTTGGGCTTTCGCGCAAGGTAGAGGAATAGAACAGACACGGACAGCAGGAACTTCCCAAAGGGGCAGGGAAAAGGAAGATGTCACATGAACATATAGAGGTGGGAGCTGAAGGGAAGACAGGAGTGAATGTAGACGAAGAGAAAAGGGACGAAGTAAGCAGGGGCGACGAACAAATAAAGAGTGCCTACTAACATCTGTAATAATCCTATACATGGAAGGATTGCGGAGGTCATGAAAGCGAACAAAATAGCGAATGCAATGTGCATCACGACGATCGGATAAGGATGGAATGTTCGCTTCTATAGAGGCTCTCAACCGGTGAAGAACGAAATGCACCAAGGCATAAGCGTAATCCCTGGTGATGGATGGGATTAAGGATGGAAAGAGTAGCAGGGGAGGCCGCCGAATATATCTGGTCACCATAATAGAGTTTCGACAAAATTAGGGCTGAATGTAGGCGAAGGAGAGTTCTACGATCAGCCCCCCATGAAAGATGTGCGAGGGTTTTAAGAAGGTTCAGCCTGGTGTGACAAGTTGCCTTCAGAGAGGTAATGTGAAGTTTCCAGGACAATCGACAGTCAAACAGGAGGCTGAGAAACCTGACTGTATCACGTTCTGGGATATGTGAGCTGTATAGGTACAATGGATGATCTGAGACCACTGAACATCTAGTAAACGTAATTCAATGAGTTTTGCCACTAGAAAATTTAAACCCATGAGTGGTGGCCCAATCAGAAACCCGGTTGATGGCATGCTGGAGGGAAACTGCAATGAGGTGACAGTCAGCACCTGCACAAGCTACAGCACAGTCATCCACATAGAGCGATGACCAAATATTGGATGGGAGAACAGATGCCAGATTATTTATAGCAAGCAGAAAGAGTGTTGTGCTCAGAACACATCCCTGGGGGACACCTTCAGCTTGGACAAATTCTGGGGAGAGTTCATTACTAACCCGGACCCGGAAATGTCTGTCAGTTAAGAAGGCCTTAAGAAAGAATGGTAGGTTGCCTCGGAGGCCTAAGGAGTGGGCCTGGGCCAAGATATTATATCTCCAAGTTGTGTCATAAGCCTTCTCAAGGTCGAAAAAGATAGCGATAACCGAATGGTTATTCGCAAAGGCATTACGAATATACGTATCCAAGCGCAGCAAGGAGTCAATGGCAGAACAGCCCTTACGGAAGCCATATTGACTAGGGGAGAGACTATTGCGAGTCTCTAAATACCACATCAAACGTCTATTAACTAGACGTTCCATCACCTTGCAAACTGCACTAGTAAGAGCGATGGGACGGTAGTGAGAGGAATCACGTCCCGTAGTACCTGGTTTTCGAAAAGGGAGAACAATAGCAGACTTCCACAGCTGGGGAAGAACTCCTTGCGACCATATGAGATTAAAGAGTCGTAGCATACGAATATGTATGCCATCTGGCCCAGCTGCCGATGATCGGCAAGCAGTGTGTGTTGCCTCCAGTTCTTGAAGGGTAAAAGGTACATTATAGGATTCTTCTCTAAGAGAAGAAAAATCTAAGGGCTTAAACTCGCTGGCAGACTTAGAAGAAAGGAACGAGGGGCATAGATGTAGCCCCTGAGAAATACAGACGAGATGATTACCAATTTCAGTGGCAACGGCAAGAGGGTGTGCTATATCGACACCAGCAACCTGAAGAACAGGAGCCGGGTCGGGGGAGAATTTACCACTCAATTTCTGCACTTTCTTCCAGACTGCACTCATCGAGGAAGCCGAAGTGACAGTAGAAACGTAATCTCGCCAGCAAGTGCGTTTAACGTCATGTATGACACGGCGAGCAATAGCTCTTTTCTGCTTGAAATCAAGGAGTCTCTCTGTGGTTCTGTTATACCGATACCTGCCCCACGCAGCGCGTTTCAAACGCACTGCCCGAGCACAAGTAGGAGACCACCAAGGCACGCACTTCTGAGGATGCTTGCCCGAGGTTTGGGGGATAGAATGTGAAGCTGCCTTGAAGACGGAGGACAAAAAGAGATGTAAAACTTCATCAATGGAGGACTAGGAAGGAACATCATGAAAGGTAGTAAGTTGTGCGTAAAGGTCCCATTTTGCCCGGTCAAATTGCCAGCGTGGGCTACGAGGAGGTGGAGAATACGAAGGGGACCTAAGGATGATTAGGAAATGATCGCTATCATGCAAGTCCGGGAGGACAGACCAGGTGAAGTCAAGGACAGTTGACGAAGAGCAAATGGAAAGATCGATGCAGGAGAAAGAATTAGTTCGGGGATCAAAATGGGTAGGAGTACCCGTATTTAAAACATGGAGGGGAAGTGAAGCAAGGAATGCCTCCCACTGACCACCACGGGAGTCACAGTGTGACCCTCCCTAAAGAAAATGATGTGCGTTAAAATCTCCAAGTAATAGAAGGGGTGGCGGTAAGGAAGAAACCAGAAAATCAACATCTGGGATAGACAATGCTCGCGAAGGGGAGAGATATAAAGAACAATGTGTATAACACTTATTCAAGTGGATACGGGTTGCGGTGTAATGTAGAGAAGAATGAACATAGAGCTGACGGTATTTAACACCAGTGCGTATAAGAAGAGCACTTTCGTTAAAGGATCCATCGGAAAAAGGATCCGATGAATATAACAAATCATAGCCTGAAAAGGGCTGAATAACAGAGGATTGCAATTTGGGTTCTTGCAAACAGACACCAACAGGGGAAAACTGGGAGAGCAACACCTGAAGCTCACCCCGGTTACCCCTGAGGCCTCGGATATTCCACTGCAAATAAGCCATGATTTATAGAGAAAGATAGAAGTCGAAGTTAGAGGTATCTATGGACTAGGGTTAGAAAAGTCCACGTGTGGAGGAAGCTGTAATCAGAGAAGAAGCGGGACGCTGTGAAGGAAGGTGGGGTGTAGACAGAGAAGAGAGAGGAGGAGGAACCAAAGGTGGAGCGGTGTCCATCAACGTTCCAGTCTCTGTAATATATTCTGCAATAGCTTCCAGTGTTTCGGAAGACAAAGATGCAGAATGGGGGACTACATTAGAAATGGAAGGAGTGAGGTGAGCAACCATCGGGGAGACTATAGACTGTGCTAAAGTAGAGGGCGAGGAGATGGAAGAGGAAACTTTCAAAAGGGCTTGGGGGACAGGAGTGGAAGCGGCCTGGGGCAGGGCAGTCAAGGAAGGAATGTGGGAGGGGACAGGGGATGAAGACATTGTACGAGGAGGATGATGAACCTCCACACACGTTTCAGAACTAGTCGGAGGCGGAGAACCCAGCAATTATGATTTTTTGCCGGACTTATGAGAAGAAGGGGGGCGCGGAGGTTTAGGTGAAGGACGAGGACGTGTAGACCCAGAACTGTGCTAGTGAGAAGAGGAAGGAGTGTGGACAGTATGGGATGCCGAGGTAGGGACCTCGGAGCCAAGAACATCAAAAGGATTCGAGACAGGGGTGACTGAGGATGTTGTAACCACAGAGGAAGTTGAGGAAGTTGGGACCCCAGAAGTGGGGCGATGTTTAGCAATGCGAGAATAGGAAATACATGGAAGTCTCCCTTGAAGGCATAGATGAGAGACGGCCATAGCATATGAGAAGCCTTCCACCTCTTTGAGACAACGGATTTCCCGCTCATTCAGGTAAACCTGACAACGGCAAGAGTATGATGGATGGGCCTCATGACAGTTAAGGCAAGAGGGAGGTAAAGTACAATAAGGACTGGCATGGTCATCGGCACCACAGACTGGGCATTCGGCCATGGACCTGCAATATTTTGCTGGATGACCAAAACGAAAGCAGTTTCTACTGTTGTGGTGTAGGGGTCACCTTTCGAACCTCTAAACGTTGACCTGCAATGTAGACCGAAGGTGGGAGTTCACGGCAGTCAAACGTTAAACAAGCTACAGTAGACCCTCATTTAGCACAACTTTATGTTGCGCGTTTTGGGTATTACGCGATTGAAGAATTGCGGCACATTTTTATCTAACACGACGTAAACCTTATATTACGCAATTCGCTGGAGGGAAAAATTTTGAAGCGTGCGGTCGCCTGCGGTAAGGTTAAACCACTGAGTCAGTGGGGGTCCTACTGAGGGTGGCTATGATCCACAACAAGTGTTTAATGCTGACGAGACAAGTGTTTTCTGGAAGAAAATGCCAACATGAACTTATATCAGTCAGCAAGAGAAAAGTGCACCAGGCTTCAAGACAGCAAAGGATCGCTTCACCTTGCTCCTTTGCGGTAATGCATCAGGTGATTTCAAGTGTAAGCCCATGTTTATTTACCGCTCTAAGAATCCTCATGCTTTGAGGAAAAGGGAATTTGTTTTTCCTTCCCACAAACTAAGTTTATTCAGGTATAGAGATGCAGTGGTACCTCGAGTTACGATATTTTTTCGTTCGAGAATGCTGTTCAAGTGCCATTACCAAACGAATTTATCCCCATAAGGAATAATGTAAAATAGACTAGTCCTTTTACACCCCCAAAAATATACCTACAAAAGCATTTAAAAAAATAAACTTACATAAAAGGGCGACTTTGGGGACCATCGTAACTCGAGGTACCACTGTAGTTACATTGATTATCATACATAGCAGCATATGTGTAGAGAACCTAGGATAACACAAAGTGTATCCTAGAGAACCTAGATAACCCAAACTTTGGGTTATCTAGGTTCTACACATATGCTGCTATGTATGATAATCTTTGTAACTGTATCTGTGTATACCTGAATAAACTTACTTACAGTTTGCAGGAAGAAAAAAACAAATAACCATTCCCTCAAGCGGCCGGTGCTAATGTTGTGGAACAGCTGGGGAGACCACCCGCCTTCCCAGGCTACCCCTCCCCCAACAACACCCCACCATCCCAGCATTCGTATTCCATACGCGTCAACCCAGCTGTTAAGAAGAGAACATAAGAAAGAAGGAACACTGCAGCAGGCCTACTGGCCCATGCGAGGCAAGTCCAAGTCTCCCACCGGCTTAAGCCAATGCCCCGACCCAGCCAGGTCAGGTTACATTCACTTAAGGAAGGAGCACGGCATCTGACCTAGTAGCACAAACTAGTCAGGTACAACTCACACCCACCCGCACCCACTCATATATTTATCTAGCCTATTTTTAAAACTACACAACGTTTTAGCCTCTATAACTGTACTCGGGAGTTTGTTCCACTCATCGACAACTCTATTACCAAACCAATGCTTTCCTATATCCCTTCTGAATCTGAATTTATCCAACTTAAAGCCATTGCTTTGCTATTTACATCCCCTTTATTTATTCCTGTTTCCATTTATACACCTCAATCATATCCCC
>WNWK01029578.1:0-24278 GCA_009830355.1 Cherax destructor
ACTGAAGGACGGAAGTAGGGATGATATGATAAGGGAAAAAAATCTGAGAAGAATCAAAAGGTGGACAAACAGGGGATGTTCCAGAGATGGGACACAGCAACATGGAGTCATAATTGGAAGTTAAAGACTCAGATGAATCACAGGAATGAAGTACTTCGTCAGGAAGGGGGAATAGTCTGGAAAGTGATGAGTAGCGACCAGCGAAGAGGCGGGGCCGAGCGTTTTGTAAACCACTTGGGGGAAAAAAACCCCCGCCCCAACCAAAAAGGGGAAATGGATCAACACTGGAGGACAGAAGGGTTAGAGGAGACAAAAGACCAAAATACTGCGGGAATTGACAAGGTGATGTAAGGATGTTCCAGGGCCGAAACAAGGGGACACAACTGGAAGCTGAAGACTCAGATGGTCAAAGGGATGTTGGAAGACTTTTGTGAATAGTTGGAAGGGAATGTCTACAGAACGATATAGTGGGGCGGGAACCAACATAGTTTAAGACAAGGATGATAAAAATCATGGACAGGAAGCAGAGACCCATGGGACAGGAAGAGGCGGGGCCAGGGCTGAGTCCATCAACCCATTGGTGAAAGGTGGTCAACCCACCCCACACAGTGTTTTCTGGTTTTTGGGGCAAGGGGAAGGAAGACCAAATGTCCCTGTTTGCAGATGATGTGAAGTTGATGGGAAGAATTAGTCAGGGGACCAGGCAGAACTACAAAGGGATCTGGAAGGTGCAGCCTTTCCAGCAAGGCTCCTGGATTTCCCAACCCCCCCAAGTGCAAAGTCATGAAGATTGGGAAAGGGCAAAGAAGACCGCAGACGGAGTACAGCCTAGGGGCCAGAGACTGCAAACTTCAATCAAGGAAAAAGACCTTGGGGTGAGTATAACACCAGGTACACTCCTGGGCGCACATCAACCAAATATCTGCTGCGAATGGGCCTAGCAAACCTAAGAACGCATTTGTCATCTTAATAAAGAATCGTTCAGGACCCTGTACACTTGTACGTTAGGCCCATACTGTAGTATGCAGCACCAGTTTGGAACCCACACCTAGCCAAGCCGTGGAGAAGCCGAGAAAGTGCAAAGTTTGCAACAAGACTAGTCCTGTAGCAAAGGGGGTATGTCCTACGAGGAAGGTTGGAAATGACCTACGACATGGAGAGATAGGGGGACATGATAACAACATATAAGATACTGAGAGGAATTAAAAGTGGACAGACAGAATGTTCCAGAGATGGGAACAGCAACAAGGGGACACAGTTGGAAGTTGAAGACTCAGATGAATCACAGAGATGTTAGGAAGTATTTCTTCCAGTCACAAAGTGGTCGGAAGTGGAATAGTTTAAAGTGATGTAATGGAGGGAGGCTCCATACATAGCTTTAAGAAATAATAAAGCCAGGGCCCAGGGAAGTGACCCAGAGCGGCCAGTGAAGAGGCGGGGCCGGAGCTAGGGAATCGACACCTGCAACCACAACTGGGGTGAGTACAACCAGGTGAGTATCACCCCACACCCCGAAAAAAATTTTTCGCAGATGATTAAGGTTAATGGGGAATTAAATCAGATGAAGATCAGGCAGGACTTCAAAGAGACTTGGACAGTCTGGACACCGGGGTAAAACCGGCTTCTCGAATTTAACCCCAAAATGAAAAGTCATGAAGATCGTGGAAGGAAAAAGACCGAAATAGAGTATGGCTAGGTGGCCCAAAGCCCGAAACCTGATCAAGGAGAAAGATTTTGGGGTGAGTAAAACCCCTTTGGGGCCGCCTCCGGAGCACTCGTCAACCAGATAATCAACAGCATATGGGCGACTGGCAAACCTGAGAATAGCTTCCTATACCTTAGTAAAAGGAATCGTTCGAGACACTGTACACCGTGACGTCAGGCCCATACTAATATCAGCACCAGTTTGGAACCCCACCTGGTCAAGCACGTCAAGAAATTAGAGAAAGTTGGGGGTTTGGACAAGGTTAGCCCAGACCCAAGGGAATGTCCTACTAAGAAAGGGTTAAGGGAAATTGGCCCACAACACTGGGTACAGGAGGGTTAGGGGAGACATGACAAAGACATACAAAATACTGCGTGGAATAGACAAGGTGATAGAGACAGGATGTTCCAGAGGGGAAAAAAGAAGGGGTCACAATTGGAAAGTTGAAGCTCAGAGAGTCAAAAAGGGTGTTAGGAAGTATTTCTTCGCCATGAGTAGTCGGAGTGGAATAGTCTGGCAAGTGATGTTGTGGAGGATGGGTACCAACGATAACGTGGACTGTATGTTACTTATCTTCTTGATGAACAAGATGTCGAGCCACCACCAACACCTTCTCAGGGGATCCATATTGCCACACTCTCCCAGGGCTGTATGGAAAAAATATCACATATGAGTACATAATTATTGCCCCAAAGGAGCGTATTCCATATTTCAGTCTTAGATGGACTGAAAGGCGTTTTACTCACTGTTTTGGACTAAAGTCACGCATAACCCCGTTGGTAAAAAATTGAATGCTTGTAAAGAACCGCAGTTCCCTTTTTAACCGATCATCCAATTCTTACCGCTCGGAACTTTGACATGGTGTTGGCTCCACCATACGGCGGAAATGTGTCTTGATTGTAGAATGCCGCTGAAGAATCAAGTCTTGTTTCGATGGAGTTCACTTGCGATTGTCTCTACGTTTCTCCTTTTTGCAGTCAAGCCCACCCTGAATATACTCGTTGATGTTTACACTAAACGCTGGAACAGAGTTCTTATCTCATTTCCCGCGTTAGTAGTTAAATGATATAACGGACGTAACGGTAATGTCTTATGTTGATTTACGTCGCCTCGCCCATGACTACTAAGTGTATGACCCGTTCTTGCGGGGCCAAACAACTGACCGCTCTGCTGCTTTTTGCAGCCCGTCGATGTGGTGCCACGAGGTGCCTGGTGTTGCTGTGGTCGCACAATTCTTGACACCTTTGACAGTACATCTGGCATGAATTTTGTTTTGCAGCCGAACGCCTCCTCTGGCCCTTTCCTAAGGGTGGAAAGGGTGGGCCCTACCAAGGGTAGTAAGGGCGCATACCCCCTCCTTTGGAGAATTTTTCCCCTGGGGGGCAGCGAGAAATTACTTAAAGTGAACTACCATCATAACATTAATTTGATTTTTCCCGCCATCACTGCTTTGTCTTTTCTGAACAGTTTCAGTCTGTGGGTTTCTGGAGAATCACTAAATTTAATTTTGTTTTCCACTGTGTAATTCTAACGGCATAATTTATCTGGTCCGCTTATTCACTACACCTTTGCTCAAAACATCAACTCCTGATGATTCCATTTGCATCAGGATATATGGTCAATTTTTCCAAGAGGCCAATGGGACCTCGGACCATCATTTTAATAATCACTTGTCACCAGGTTTAAGGACTTATAATTTTCTGGAACACCAGCTCCATAAAATTTCTCTAAGGAGGTGAGATAGTCTTCTCCAAATTTTCTCCCAACGTTCAATCACTTTATTAAGGTTTTGAATTTACGTCTGAGTTGTTCAGGTTCAAAGGTAGGTCCTCTATGATTTCTTTATCATTCATGGGAGGAACAGGTTCATTCTACCATGTAGTAAATGAGATGGACTTAACACTTCTAAATTGTCCAGATCATCGGTAACATACGTTAAAGGTCTGTTGTTGACTCTATTTTCTTTTCAGTTACGATGAAAATTCTTCTAAGTCGATTCTCTGACGATGAAGGTCTTTTAAAAAAGTTTACTGCCTATCATTCTTTCAAAATCCCCCATGGGGTTTAGGAGGAATAAATCTCCAACGACAATTGCGTTGAGTCAGCATCTTTGTCTTCAGGCTGTCAAAAATCTTGTTTATTAACAGCACCTGCAAAAAAATTGTTGCATTGTCGATATTGCCTGGGACATGCCCTTCTCTACAAATTTAAATAATTTGATAAAGGTTTCAGAGACATATCAGTGGCTACTTCTAGATGTACTGTTAGTTGTGCACAGGTGAACAAACAGTGTACACCTTTATAGGTACTTTGTCAATGTTTTAGTTAAAATTATTGGTCCAGTGTAATCCCCTGTCACCTCAAATGGGTGACATGCCTCTTTTCAGAAGGGTATGGGGTGGACCGGATCTGACATACTCCATATCATAATGACGACAATAATACAGTCCCTGATTTGTTTCTTCCGTCGACCTTGAGGTATCCAGTAGGATTGACGTATATGACAAAGGTGCAGCTACCCACCATGTAACACTTTGTGGGCATTCTGAATAATCAGTCTTGTTGTGATTCTTGGGGATCAATACTGGATGTTTGTTTCTTTAGGTGTGAAGAATTATGAATTCTTCCTC
Source organism: Cherax destructor (assembly GCA_009830355.1). Classification (NCBI taxonomy): domain Eukaryota; kingdom Metazoa; phylum Arthropoda; class Malacostraca; order Decapoda; family Parastacidae; genus Cherax; species Cherax destructor. Next base: position 4,336 of record WNWK01029578.1, read on the forward strand.
GACATCTTATAATCTTTTCTGAGTGGATAAAGTCCAAAGAATTAATCATATCATTTCTTTGGGATTTTCCGGTTTCCAAAATTTCTCTGTAAAAAACATCTTTCTGTTTCTTTATCCAGTATTTAATGGGTTCAGTAATTAAATTAGGTTTTATCCCTTTAATGAATTTAAAGACAAGAGCTGTAACTCTTAAGAGTTTACCCAAAAGATAGTATTTAGATCCATCAATGACTATTTCTTTTTTTGTCTGTGTGTTTCAGATGATTTTGGGTGTTCAACAAATTTTTTCTGGCATAATGTAAGCTTTTGCTGTGGCCAGTTATTTTCATTAGAGAGCCAGTTAGGTCCTGGAGCCATAATTTATTATCCACAAAGTTCTTAGTGGGACACCACGTGACAAATTCAGCTGGTTCTCTTGTGTAGGAGACTGGAGAAAGATAGTCTCTTGCATCTCTCTTATTTCTCTACTCTATTATGTAATGACCAACTTCTCTTATTATTTCTTAACCACTGGAGAACTGCTTCTTGTCCCCAGATCACAGCAATAGTGAGAATCAATACTTTGTTGAGATAGACAGCTAATTTTGTCCACATAGAGTGCTGTCAGTTCCAATTGTGGTATTTCTGACCTTCAAAGGGTGCAACCCTGGCCTTTGGTAATAAAAATTTCCGTCAGGTTACCATGTAAGCTACAGGCCATAACCTCTGGTTGACGCATCACAGAACACATGTAATGTGTACTTGTTTCCCTTTGACCTATTTGTCTGGGAAATTTAATTTGATGAAGTTGTTTAAACTCCTGGGCATTTCATCCCATTCTTGACTCATTTCTTGACAATTCTCATCCCAACCTATTTTGACTTCCATGCTTCTTGAACAAGCATTTTCCTTTTATGGTAATTGGTGAGACAGTCCTAGAGGATCAAAACATTGTGTCCCCTTGACAGTAAACACGTTTAGTAAGTGTACTCTTGATTTTGTTTATCCTTTTGAGACTCAAAGTGTCTTCCTGTATTCCAATTAAGTCCAAGCATGTTGTTGCATTCAGGAACAGCTTCAGGGAAATCTTCTTTGATAAGTTCCTTTTTTTTGAATTAGTATTCCACATCCTTGGGTATTTGTTTTTCATCTCCTTGTTGCTTCTTGTATAAATTTCTCCTCCTCTTTTTCACAGTCCTTGAAGATTGTCCACATAGAAACTTTTCTTTAAGTTTCTTTGAAGGGCTTTAGATTTTTAAATGTTATTAAGAGTAGCTTCTAGAAGAATGGAGGGATGTTGCACCAAATAATACTGACTTAAAACGATAAGTTTTAAGGACTTTGGGATCATGTGGATTTTCTGGCCAAAAGAATCAGTATATTTATCTATTTTTGTAGTCCTACTCTTAAAAAGCTTTGGAAATATCAGCCGTGTAGGCTATGTTTGTGCGAAATTTCATAAGAGTCTAAGCTTCTCAGTTAGTGAGGTCCGGTCATCAGACAGTCATTAAGGCTTTACATCTTTATTTGCACGGCTAAATTGTTAAAAGAGTGGAGTGGTTTCAAATTTTCCTGACTGGGTGCGGTAGATGGCATCTGTCTTCAACTTATCTTCGACTATTTCCTCAATGTTTTTGTCTAACTGTTCTTGTATGATATTATCATAACAGTCAGCAGCTCTGGATTCTTCCGGCTCATGTATTTGTGCTTTCATTTTAAAAAGCCATGGATAATTGCTAGGTAGATGTGGTGGTTTAATTTCCATGGAACCTAACCCAATACTGTCCATCTTCATATTTGATACCAAAATTTGGTTATAAGCTGACCCCCTGTGGCTTGGTTTATTTACATCTATACCTATCGCATCTAAATCCCACAACTTATAACTGGTTCATTATTTCTTAGTAATGATAATTTTGTTGTGGTACATGATCAACAGTTATTCTTGAACTAGTACTTTTCTACTGAATCAATTTCAGCCTTTCCTGCTTTGAGAAATTGGACCACATATCATATGGCCTCCGGCTGTTTTCGCAAGTGAACATCATGTTTTACTATATTTTCAAAAACAGTGATAGTAATCATTCCAATGATTAAATAATTGGACTAATTGTGTCCGTCTGTATGTAGGACAGCTAACGACCTTGGCCCCCCTTCAGTGCTGCACCTTTCCTTATTCCCGGATCTGCCTGACTTAGGCTCATCATACCACAGCTTCTACTGTTTTTTTCCTGTTTCCTAGACCAACAGTGAATCTGGCAGGTCATATTTCTCTTAAGAACTTTAAAAATAGCTATTTCTAACTGTTTTTGGCTGGGTTGTTTATTCAGTTTTTGCAACACTGTTGTCATGAAAGACCTTTGTGATCCTTTTGATCAATAATGTTAGCACATTGGTTTTGTGTAATTTATGTGATAACTCAACTCAGTTTTGGGAGAGCAGTCATTAACTATTCTCACATTTAAGCTGTGTTTTTGCTTCCTGACCTGTGGAAGTCGGTTGTTCAACATAAGTGTTGGGCATAATGTTATGATATTCCCTTGCATTTAAAACACTTCTTCAGTGAGCATTTACCTCCCTTTGTTCACCTAAACACTTAGTGCACCTTCTCAGCTGTTGAGCACGTTGTTTCCGTGCCTTTGTTGTGTATTGAATGCAAACTGTGCCCAATTGTTCCATCAAAGTAACATTTTGGGAGTCGTTTATGTGTGCAGTCTGTTTCTGTCTTTGTGTTCACAGCTTGATAAGTCCACATGGGATTTCCCATTATGTGGTTTAGTGGGGTAGGTACACTCTTTTTGTACTGAATTGAAGGTTTATTATCCACCAGTTGGTGTTTCTCATCGTCTCGTTGCTTGCATCATGAGACTTTGTTTGTAAACCCTTCAATTTCTTCACAAGTGAAATACGTTTATTGAACATAATATTTAAATTCAATGGTTTGTTTGACATTTATCTTGTATAATACCACTGATAAACCAATCACATTGCCTTAGATCATATTTAACTCCTAGGTTCTGAGACTATTGTCAATGTGATTTAAATGTTAAGTCTGAAAGACAATGTTTGGGTGGTTTCAACGATTTAAGACTGCATTCAACCCTGGCTTTGTCAGCATCAAGATAATTATCTGCTAAGACACGTAAGGCAGAGCAAATTGCCTTTGACCACGGTATTTAATCATTCATAGGGTTCACCTTTCCGAGATATCTGAGATAATTAACTTGAATTCATCATGCAGTGTGAATTCACTAAAAATTAAATCCACTAATGAATCCATAATCATTACCTTCAAAAATAGGGCCAATTTAGGAAGAGTTGGAAACTAACACCCGGTGTGACAGGTGTCGCGGTGTGTGGACAGGTGTTCTGACCACTGGCTGGGTCTCGGACAAAGTTTGGGCAGATAGCCTGTATTCCTGTCCACCTTAATTGTTGTCCACTAAAGGCATCCAAGACACTTTTAATTTCTTCCTTTGTCGGATTGGAATCGAATTCCTTTGATATCTCAGCCTGAATTAATGATTTCCGCTTTATTAAATTTGAGTTTAATTTCCAACTGATCATAGTCTATATTTGTGTCTTGGGTTAAACCTATACAGACTGAAATTAATTCTCCAATTGAGAATTTTTTGCAACTTAATTTTGTGGTTAATGACGACATTTTGCTGTAAATGATAACAGCACACTTAGATTTTAAAAACTCCAGCTGAGTTTGTTTTGACTGCGTCACACACTCTGACCCACTAACCGTGTCTTTCAAGGTCAGTGACCGAGGTGAGGTACATATGGACGAAAAACACGAAGGTTTGTTTTGTCCTGAACTGTTTCTCAGCTAAACGAGTCTCAGCACTGACGTCACTTCACACATGAAAATATTTCCTGTAAAATTCCAATATATTCAATGTTTATATACATCATATGTCATTTACAATGTTAATTAATATAAAGTTTAAACAATATCCTTCCATAATATAAGAGACAAATAATACACAGTTTCTTCTCTTAATTTGTGTCTATAAACATTATAAACCTGTGTGTATATATAAACTGTTTATACTATACACATTCACAGACCAATTCCAGTCGCTGCTTCTCGCTGAGTTAAAAAGAAGTGTTTCCCCGTGGGTAGTGGGGTAGTGGGGGTTTAAAATGTCCCCAACCTTGGGTGACCCATACCTTTTCTTCCTGGGTGTCGGGTGACGCCGCCTCTCGTTTTCTATGCCTGGAGACCCTCTCTTTGAATGAGGTAGGGACCCTATGTTCTGGTTTCTTCTGAAAAACAAAGTTTTACAGCTTTTCTCGAAGGACCGGATGTGACATTTATACCTGTAGTATAAGTCTTGGACCACCATGTGGCCACTTTCCGGTACGAATACGATCAACTTTCGATTCTTGCCAAACTTCGGTTCAATGAACAAAATCCGGTTCGTAAGGACCAAAATGTGGAGGATAAACAAGTAACGTGGACTGATGTTACTTATCTTCTTGATGAATCCAAGATGTCGCAGCCACCACCAAACCTTCTCAGGGGTCCATAATTGCCACACCTCCCGGGCTGTATGGAAAAAATATCACATATGGTAATAATTATTGCCCCAAAGGAGCGTATTCCATATTCAGTCTTAGATGGACTGAAAGGCGTTTACTCCTGTTTGGACTAAAAAGTCCGCATAACCGCCGTCGTGGGTAAAATTGAAGTTCTTGAATACAAGAACTGCGCAGTTCCCTGTTTAACCAGACATCCAATTCTTACCTTGCCGGTACTTTGAGCGATGGTGTTGGCTCCACCATATACGGCGGAAATGCTGTCTTGATTGTAGAATGCCGCTGAAGAATCACCGTCTTGTTTCGATGGAGTTCACTTGGATTGTCTCTCTTTCCCCTTTTTTGCAGTCTGAAGCTGCGCACCTGAATATCTGAATGTTGATTTATACACAAACGCCGGAACGGTTCTTATCTCATTTCCCGACGTTAGTGGAATTAAATGATATAACGGACGCTAACGAGTAATGTCTTATGTTGATTTACGTCGCCCGCGCCCATGACTACTAATAGTATGACCCGTTCTTGCGGTGGCCAAATTCAATCCTGACCGCTCGCTTTTTTGCAACCCTCGTGCAGCCATGTGGTGCCACGAGGGCCTGGTGTTGCTGGTCAGCACAATTTGAACACTGTTGACAGTACATCTGGCGAATTAAATTGTTTAAAGACGCCTCCTCTGGCCCTTTCCTAAGGGTGGAAGGGAAGGGGCCCCTACCAAGGGTAGTAAGGGGAATCCTTCCTCCCCTTTTGGAGAAATTTCTTAACAATGTAGTGGAAAAGGAAGAGGCCATAAACTAAAAGACAGTGGTTGAACATTTTGGGGAACCCCCCAAAAAAAATAAAATAAAAATATAAAAATATATATTTATTAAATTTTTTATTAATTAAATTTTTTAAAAAAAAAAAAAATTATTTATTTATTTATTTATTTTTATTTTTATTTATTTATTTATTTATTATTTTATTTATTTATTTATTTATTTATTTATTTATTTATTTATTTATTTATTTATTTATTTATTTATTTATTTATTTATTTATTTATTTATTTACTTATTAACTCATCTGGTTTCCACAAGGCCCAAAAAAAGAAAACATCATCATTCCTCATCACTGTCTTGCCAGAGGCGTGCCCTAAGCTACAAAAGAAATAACACCCTTCCCAGAGTGCCGGCACTGTACTTCTCATCTCCGGGGAACAAGTCCGGCCTGCCGTTTTCCTGAACCCCTTCTTAATGTTACCTTGTTCGCTCCAACAGCTCCAAGTCCTAAAAACCATTTGACCATTTGCTCCTATCTAACCACTCCCGCTTGCTGGCCCAAGCCCCGCCAAAAACCTCCATCAAACCTTTCCTGGGACCTCCCCCTTCCAATACAGATTTATACATATTGAAGTCATTCTTTTCGTTCCATCCTCTCACATTTCCAAACCATCTCAATAACCTCTCCCAGCTCTCTGGATAATGTTTTCGTAATTCCCACCCTCTAATCTCCAAACTACGGATTCTCTGCATTATTTCCACCCCATTGCCCTCAGACAACATCTCCACTGCCTCCAGTCTTCTCCTTTCAACATTAAACCCTTCACACCCATATGAACATTGGTATAACTTCTTTCTAAACAAGCCCTCTTTGCTTTCAGGTCTATGTTTGTCTACAGACTCCTAAGTTTTTTTACTCCCTAGTCAATTCTATGATTCCCTCACTTTCTAGCCATCGGTGACACACCCAATCCCTTATATCGTTTAACTATCCTTCCCCAATCGAACAATCTTCTATTACCTTTTTTTTTATAAAAAAATTTATATTCCTTTTAATTTCCTTCTTTCACCCTACCAAACTCATTAAAACCCCCTGCAACTTTCTTCAGAATTCCCAAAAGCAATGTCATCAAAAAGTAAATGTGACCCCCCTTTTGTTAGATTCATCTTTTAACCTAACCCTTGCCAACTCCCGAGCATTCACTTCTCTTACAACTCCATCTATAAATATATTGAACAACCATGGTGACATCACACATCCCTGTCTAAGGCCTACTTTTACTGGAAATAAACTCCTCGCGCCTACATATTCTAACCTGAGCGTCACTATCCTCGCAAAAAATCTTCACTTCTTTCAATAAACCACCTCCTATTCCATAAATTTTCACATATGTTTCACTGTAAACACTTGGTCTCCAAACCCTTACCCTTCCTAAAGCCTCCTTGTTCATCTGCTATCTTGCTCTCCGTCTTACTCTTAATTATTTCAATAATAACTCTACCATACACTTTACCAGGTATACTCAACAGACTTATTCCCCTATAATTGTTACACTCTCTTTTTGTCCCTTTCCCTTTTATACAAGAATTATGCATACTCTCTGCCATCCTAAGTACTTTACCCTCTTTTATACATCTAATAAATAAAAGCACTAACCACTCCAAAACTACATCCCCACTGTTTTAACATTTCTATCTTTATCCCATCAATACCATCTGTTTTACCCCTTTCATTCTATGCACTGCCTCACGCACTTCCCCCACACTCACAATGGCTCTTCCTCTCTTTACAAGATGTTATTCCTCCTGCCCTATACACGAAATCACAGCCCCCTATCTTCATCAAATTTAACAATTCTCAAAATATTCCTCCATCTTCCGATACCTCTAACTACCCATTTAATAACTCTCCCTCTTATTTTTGCTATCAAACCATTCTTTCCTAGGCTTTCTCAAGTAATTAATCTCACTCCAAAACTTTTCTTATTTTCATCAAAATTTGTTGATAGCACCCTCAACCACTCTCCCATTTGCTATCTTTTACATTGCTTTTCCACCCTCTTAAACCTCTCTTTTCTCTTCATATACTCCCCCTACTTGCATCACTTCTACTTTGTAAAAACCTCTCATATGCAAACTTTTTTCTCTCCTACTACTCTCCTTACATCAACCTTCCACCAATCGCTCTTCTTCCCTCCCACACCCACTTTCCTGAAACCCCACAAACTTCTGCTGAACACTCTAACACTATATTCTTAAACTTACCCCATACATTTTGGGTACCCCATTGCCTCTCACACTAGCCTATCTTCCTCCAACAGTTGTTTATATCTTACCCTAACTGCCTCCTCCTTTAGTTTATAAACCTTCACCTCTCTCTTGCTGCTTCCATTTTCCTGTATCCCATCTCCTTACCCACTGTAGCTACAATTAAAAGGGATCTGATGTATCTGTGGCCCTCTATAAATATGCATCCTGAAGTCTACCCAACTGTCTTTTATCTACCAATACATAACCCAAACTACTACTGCTGTCATTACCCCCTGTACCATATCTTTTATACTTATTTATCCTCTTTTCTCAAAAATGTGTTACCTATAACTAAACCCCTTTCATACAAAGTTCAATCAAAGGGCCCCATTATCATTTACACCTGGCACCCCAAACTTACCTACCACACCCTCTCTACATGTTTCTCCTACTTTAGCATTTAGGTCCCCTACCAAAATTACCTCTCACTTGGTTCAAATGTTCCTATACACTCATAACATCTCCCAAAATCTCTTCTATACTGTCTCTTCTCAAGGTGCATATGCACTTATTAGGCCCACTTTTCGCTTCGACCCTAATTTTAACCAGTAATTTTATTTATACTTTTTGTATTCCCTCTTCTTCTTGATAACTGATCCTTCAACATTATTGCACCCTTCCTTAGCTCTAACCTCTCAGATACTCCTGACTTAATCCCATTTATTTCTCCCACTGAAACTCCTCCCCTTCAGCTTTGTTTCCAGGGCCAGGACATCCAATTTTTTTCATTCATAACATTAGCAATCATTTCTTTCTTATCATCCGCACTACATCCACGCACATTCAAACATCCCAGTTTTATAAAGCTTTTTTATTTTCTGCTTTAGTAAATTATACGGAGAAAGGGGTTATTATTCCCGGCATTTTAGTCTCCTCTTACAGCCCCTTAGTGGAGATGAAAATAAACAAGAACAAGAACTAGTAAGAAAATAGAACAAATCCAGGGTGTGTATATATCTGCTTGTACATGCATATGTAGTGACCTCGGCAAAATAAGTAGCAGACATACCTACACACAAAAAATATATATATATATATATATATATATTTTTTTTTTTCCCAGTGTCACTGCATGTATAGCTGTCAGTCATGAAGAGTTTATCAGTAAGTGGGGTAAAGGGGAGGTTTCAGGTAGGGTAAATCTGTTCCCTTCGAAAACTTTTTGAAAAGTTAACAAAAGGGCGGGAAAAAAGGGGTGGGTAGACTGCATTTTCTTGGACGAAAAGGCTTTCGACAGTCCCGCACACAAGATTAATGCAAAAAACTAGAGGAGCAGGGGGGAATAGTTGGAAAGTCACTGCAGTGGACCAAGGAATATCTGTCAGAATGTAAAACAACGATTGATGGTACGTGGAAGGTCTCAGAGCGCAAGTGACGAGCAGGATTCCACGAGGGTCAGTCCTAGGGCCAGTGCAAACCTCAAAGGCTGCAAACCCTCACTCAAAGAAAATGATCGTGGGGTAAATAAAGGGAATTAAATAATGGCTAAAAATTTAACCAGACGGAAATCCAGCAATGGTTTGAAGGGTAACTTTTGATTCAAATATTAGGGAAGCACTGGTTTAGTAATAGAATGTGAACGAGTGGAACAAACTCCCAGTAGCGTCATGGAACTATAATCGTGTGTTTTAAAAAAGGTTAGATAAATACCCAGAATTGGTTTGGGTGGGTATGGTTGGACTTCCTTTCCTGGGCCAGTTGTCCTGCTGCAGTGCTCCTTCTTTCTTATGTCCTTATATTCTTATTTCCCAAGTGTCATACCGGCACAACTTCTGATGCACAAATCAAATATGCGGCAATATGATCCCAAATTAAACATATAAAAAAAAAACGACACCTGATTAAGGGGGTCACCTAATTATACTCACCTTATTGGTTGCAGGGTCGAGACTCAGCTCCTGGTCCCGCCTCTTCACTAATCCTTCCCGGGTCCCTTCTCTCCCTGTCCATAGGCTTTTCATACCTCGTCTTAAAGCAAAGGATGATTCCTGCCTCCACTCCATCACTTGCTGACTATTCCATTTCCTGACTACGCTATGGCTAAAAATACTTCCTAACATCTCTTTGTCTTGGGAGTCTTAACTTCAATTTGCCCCCTGCTTCTTTTCCCTCTCTCTGGAACATCCTGTCTCTATCCACCTTGCTTCTTTCCCCCAGTATTTTGTATGTCGTTATCATGTCTCCCCTAACCCTCCTGTCTCCAGTGTTGTCAGGCCGTTTCCCCTTAACCTTCTTCGTAGGACATTCTCTTTAGCTCTGAAACTAACCTTGTCGCATACCTTTGCCTTTCTAAATTTCGACGTGTTGGGCATGCTGCCTCTAGTATGGGCCCGGGCGTACACGGTTTACAGTGTCTTGAATGATTCCTTACTAAGGTATCGGAACGCTATTCTCAGGTTTGCCAGTCACCCATATGCTGCAGCAGTTATCTGCTTGATGTGTCTTGGGGCACCCGACGTTATACTCACCCCAAGATCTTTCTCCTTGGGCAGGTTTGCAGTCTTTGGCCACCTAGCCTATACTCTGTCTGGTCTTCTTTGCCCTTTGATCTTATGACTTTGCATTTGGGGGATTTAATTCAAAGCCAGTTGCTGGACCAGGTGTCCAGCATGTCCAGTCTCTTTGAAGTCCTGCCTGATCCTCATTTGATTTTTCTCTCAAACTTCACATCGTCTGGGAACAGAGACCCATCAAGTCTCTCCTCCGTCATGTCATTCACATAAAACCAAGAATAGCACTGGTTCTAGGACTGACCCCGGGGGCCCCTCGTCCCGGCGCCCTGTGTCCTCATCATACCATGGCCCGTTTTTCCCTGTCAGGTATTTCTGATCCTTGAAGTGCCCTTCCTGTTACACACGCCTGATCCTCTGACTTCTGAACTAATCTCTTTGAAGAACTGTGTAGAAGGCCTTTCAGTCCAAGAAAAATGCAATCAACCCCCCTCTCTCTCTCTCTCTCTCGTGTCTTACTTCTGTTCTTTGTTATAGAACTCCAGAAGGTTTAGGGCACAGGTTTTTCCTTCCGAATCCGTGGATATTTTGGGCCGGGCCTCCAGGAGAAACAGCCAGTAGACCAGGAAGCACCAACAGACCTGGCCCATAGCTGGGCTTCAGGTAACTAAACTCGAAACTCTTTAAAGGTATATCAAAGGTTTTAAAGTAGTCTGATAAGTGACGTAGTGAGGTGGAACCATACATAGTTTTAAGACGAGGTTTGATAAAGCTCATGGATGAGGGAAAGAGTGGACCTAGTTGCGATCAGTGTAGAGGCTTTAGGGCTAGACTCGATCCCTCCCAACCACAAAAGGTGGTACACACACACACACGTGTATCACACACACATAGTTTCATCCGGGGAAAAATAACATATTCCACCCAGAAAGCCACATAAATGCAACTCTGGAACCTTGCGTATCCTTTCAGGAAAGAAGAATGATAAAGAATGGGATCTCAGAAGGTAGGATAAAAAGGGAGGGAAGTCGAAAGATTGAACTGAGAAGTAAGCATGACGGGGTTCAAGTGCATTATAGAGCAAGAGTTGGAAAAAAGCTTTTTAAGAACTTAGGAAAACGATGGAGGAGAGGGGGGGTCAAACAGAGAGCAAGGAATGGGAACGGGGGATGGAGGAGAAGGTGTCAGCGAAAAGCAAGGAATGGGAGAGACAAAATTGCAGCTGCTGAGAGGCAATAATACAGAACGTGGAGAAAGAACTGAAAATTCTGAAATGGACCCGAGGAACAAAAGGGAAAGGGAGATGGAAGAGGAACAGCAACTGGCCGCGAGGGAATGAATAGTGGGAACTGAAGACCTTTGAGAATTTCTATCAGGCCCCGGGAGGTAAAAAGGAGAAAAAAAAACATCAATGGAGATGATTAAATCGGATACAGAAGATTATATGGAGTGGAGGGAAGTGGGAAAAAGGAGAAGGCTTTGATCACTGATTTTCGGCTTCATGAGACTGAAGTGAACATTTTTTTTTTTCAATAGGGCCCATTCCGGCAGGGTGGTCCGAAAAAGAAAAACTTTCATCATTCACTCCATCACTGTCTTGCCAGAGGGCTTAACTACAGTTATAAAATCAACATTAACACCCCTCCTTCAGAGTGCAGAATTTTCCCCCCCTCCCCGGGCTCAAGTCCGGGGCCGCCGGTTTCCCCAATCCCTTTTAAAAGTTCCTTTGCTCACACTCCAACAGCATTTCAAGTATTAAAAAAACCTTTGTCTCCATTCACTTCATCAAAAAGCTCCCCATGCTTGCTGGGGAATCCAAGCCCCCCCAAAAAACCCCTTTACCCCCCCCCTCCAACCATTCCTAGGCCGACCCCCCCCCCCCCCCCTTTTGAAGTGAACACTTATGATAAAAAAAAAAGGGGGGGAAAACAGAGATTAAAAATTTTTTTCAATAACAGGAGAGGAGGATATTTTCCCCGGGGAAAATTTTTAGAGACTTGGGTGGTATTCGAGCGAAAAAATTCCCCTTATATTAAAAAACAGAAATGGTGTGAAACAGGATCATGGAGCAGAAACAACAGTTAAGGGACTCAGAAAGATACCAACGAGTTTTGTTAACTTCGACAAAATAAGAAAAATGTCTGGAACTGAGATGGCCAGAGATCCCAAGCAGACAAGCATTTAAGATCAGCCAAAAGCCTCAACCCAACCATGCACAAACCCCCCCAACCCTAGCTCCTCCCAAACCAAGTACAAAACCCCCAAAACAAACCATATCCCGCACCCCAGTCCCCACTCCCTATTACACCCCAAACCCGCACCAACCCCCCCACCCCCTAACCCAGGGGAAAAAGATCAGTTATCTTTGAAACTATAAAAGAAATAAATGGAAAATAACTGAAGGTATAGTACACCAATGCAGATAGTACAGATTAAGTGAGAGGCATAAATAATCATGAAGGCATCCTGGACATCATAGTCCCCACTTGTGGGACTAGAAACGTTGATTTTGATGCTAGAAGTGAAACTGGAAAACTTCAAGCAGCAACATGTGGAATAAACCTGAGAGAAAAAATATAATGAACCATCATGGATGGACCTCTATTCTTGCTGGGGTTAAAAGGGATAACATCTGAAAGGCCCCTCGCCGCTATTGATCACATGGTGTTGAGTTTTAAATACCTTTTACAATTAACAGTGGACGTGAATCATCACAGAAGGAAAAATACACAGGAAAAATTTCTCTAAGAGATGAAGTGGAGAATAGAACGGAAAAAAGACAGTAAATATGTGGCCATAAAGTACAGGAGACGAAGGGGGTTCTTCCCAAAAAAGAAAAAGTGGAAGGGGAAAAATCAGAAGGGAAAACCAAGTATGCGGGATGGAAAAAAAAAAGTTAAGGAACTCGGGAAAAAAGGAGTTGAGCCGAAGGCCAGAAAAAAATGCAATGATAAGGGGGAAGGCCCATGGCACGGGGTGACATGCATGGGCCTCGCCCAAAGCTGTTATATAAATCAGAAGGAACCAAAAGAGTCAAGGACCAGGTAATCAGGCTGAAGTAGGAAGGTAAAAAATTCCCCGAATCCCCAGAAGCATCTGACCAGCTCAACGAATTTAGGAAGGTATTCTCAGAGGAGACAGAAAGGCTTCAAGCAAATTGGGATGGGGGGAAAAAGAAGTGATGGACACAATACCAAAACCAAGGAGGGGGAAAACTGCTATGAGAGTTAGATCTCTCAAGGCCGTAGTAGCGTTATATACCCCCACGGCTTTCGGAGGTACGGGCCGCTGGCAACTGTCACCAAATCTATCGAAACAGGATAACTACCTGAGGTGGGAAGGGGCAAGTGCAGTCACAATTAAATTACAGACCATGTCACTGAAATGTATATAATGTAAAGTAATGGAAAGTTAAAAGAAGTGTGGTTAAACACTCAGAATGGAGTGGGCTAAAAAGAAACCAGCACCGCTTCAGGGACGGAAAATCCTCTGAAAAACCCTTTTGGAATTCAACGACAAGGTTACAGAAAAAAGACAGGAGGGACAGGAATGGGCATGTTTCAAAAGCTAGAAAAACAGGAGGGAATAACGGAAAAAAACTGCATCTGATCAGATAAACATGCTGGAAGAAACTACCTAATAACATTGAAACGGGTAAAAAAAAATTTAAAAACTGTTCTAACTCTTCCTTTTTTAAATTAAATAAAACTTTTGCATACGTACTGATGCTTTAACGGTTTGGCTGTTTTTTTACGAAAATTTTCCTTATATCATTGCAAGAAAAACTTCTTCCTAGGAAACAAAATTTTCCCCCAGTAGCACAGTAAAAAGAATGCCCCAAATACTGTGTGGGGGGAAAGCTGATATATAAATATTGCCTCAAAAGGGGAAAAAAAATTTTTTGGGAAATGACCATAAACCTTTAGTATATCTTCATAATTTCAAAGGATCAACAGGAAACAAGTTGGTTTGACAGTTCTATCTTTAAATTTCAAATTGTATATATATCAGTGGGCCCCTTTAAAACACATTTCTGAGGGGCACAAAAGTTTATTTAATTTTTGTTTTTCTTTTTTGGGACGTTTTCTATTTTTGTTATTCACCCCCCCTTCAATCTTAGTAGGAGGAGGGGAAGCGTAAACGTCAGGAGCTGGAAATTATGTACATATACATTATATATATATATATATATATATATATATATATATATATATATTTTTTTATATATATATATATATATTTTTTATATATATACATATATATTTTTATATATATATACATATATATTTATATATATAATATTTTTTTATATATAAAAAACCATATATATTTATATATATATACATATATATTTTTTTTATATATATACATATATATTTATATATATAAAAAATATTTTTATATATATATAATATATATTATATATATATATAATATATATTAATATATATATATATATATATTATATATATATAATATAAAATGGGGGCTTTTTTAAATTTTAAATTTATTAAACAAAATGGGGGTTTTTTTAAACCCGTTGTCTATGTTCCCCATCAGTAAAATGGTACCTGGGTGTTAGTCGACTGGTGTGGTGCATCCCCGGACACTGACCCCAAACTGCCCTTAATGCTCAGCATAACAAGGGACTTTCTATATATTATGTCATTGATGTCAGCTTGGGGCCGTATACCATGTACTGTATTTAATAAAAAAGATATTATTATTATTATTATTTTATCATTATTATTATATATTTGGGGGTGTAAGGATATATCGTTTGATGGTAGTTCATCAGAGTTGGGGAAAATTCACCTGCAGCACCACCTGGATGCATCTTGGTATGTTTGGGGTCAGGTGGAATTTTCTTAAAATTCCCCCCGTTTGTAAGATAAATTTTTTCGGTTAAAGGGATTTGATGACCATTTGCGGGGTGTAAATTTAAATTTTTTTATCTTCTTTATTCAACCTTTCCCTTCCTTTACTTTTTAAAAATTTTTTTATATACCCAGGCGTATCAAAATGTCTGGAAAACATTTCTGCACCTAGTCGCATGCTTGTTTAAATCCCTGTTACAAGTGTCTTCCTCCTCTGTCGCTCTTCGTCAAAATCGTAGCTGCTTTTATCGGATCTAACACTACTACTCGTGAGTGAAAGGAAGTTACTAAAAAGGATAAACTGGACCAAGTTATAACTGTTTCAACTCATTACCATCTCGGTGCCCAACTATCAGTCACGGGACATAACCTTCTTCCTTTCCCCCGCAAACTACATCCGCCTATTTCGGGGTTTCCCAAAAAATTTTCCCACAGGTCTAAAACCCTACTACCCCAATTCGTTCTACTACAACTACTACTACAATCTACTACCCAAATCTAAATTGCTACTATACTATCTACCACAAGCACTAAAACTATACCCCCCTAAAACTTATATTATTCTTTACCCCATTCTAATACCTGTATATAGCCTCTGTGTCTATGTTTGTTTGTAACGGCTTGACAAAGCTCCTGGGGGAAAAATTTCCATAAAAAATGTCCCATTACTTTTACATGCCCTTTTTTCCCCAAAAGTTATGGAATTCTAAGGGATTTGTCAGTTTTTTTCCTGGCAAATAAGTTTTTTTTCCCCAACCCCTTTTATTGCAAAACAATAAAAAAATATAATTATTTTTTTTAAAATTGCTTTTTCTTGGATATTTTTTAAAAAAATTTAAAAATTTTAATATTTTTGCTAGTTTTGGATTAAAACAAAAACATAATAAAATAAAAAAAAATTTCATCAATAAAATAAAATTTTACAAATTTTTTTTTAAATTTTGAAACATATTTACAAAGTTAAAAATGAGCAGTTTTCTAGATTTGGGGCATAAAAAAATAACTTTCCCTTTAAAACCCCCAAAGTAGTCTCCCATGTTTTCATTATAAGATTCCTGATATCTGTGTTGAAGCCCCTTTATTTTGGGTGGAAGCTTTTCCCTTGCTCCTCTGGTATGCTCCCATATTTTCCTTGAAATTGTCAAGATGAGCATCAAGTATATGGGACATCCTACAGCCCTCTGACCATACTTTTCCGGGGGCTCAACAAGTTCCACATAATTGTCAGCCTTGTTGTCAGAAAGCCCTGTGCTACAGTAACAAAACCCCCGGGGCCCTTTTCCTTCTCTGTGAGCTTCTTTGGAAATTCTGGGACTCCATGATTTTCCTGACTTGTGCCCCAGTGGTCCACCTTCCATTTGCCTCTGATAGTTGGGGGGAAAAGTCTTGAAGATCTTGAAGGCTGCAGACTCTTTGTAAGAGTTGTATCAAACTTTTCATTCCCCCAATTTGATTTGTAATGGAAAAACAGAACCTTTTGAGGATCTAGCAAGGTTTTTTGGAAATTATGTCTTCCTACTAAGGCTCAGTCCTTTAGGAGTGCTTCCTCTGGTAATGTTGCTCTGTCTCTACTACCCCAAAACAGAGATAACAGGGAACTTGGTAAAACCTCCTTGGACCCCCAAAAAAATCCCCCATTTTGAAGTCTCCAAAACCCTCCCAACCATACTTATCATGTTAAAAATTTCCAGTGAATTTGACACTGTTGTAGTCCTCCCAAAATCCCAAAGACCAAAAGGGAAAAATAGATCTTTTCCCCTTTGGGAGAAGTAAAGCTTATAGGCTTCTGAAAAACTGTCAATGAAGTCTCCACTCTTTGGATTGCATGAAAATTCCCCGTCCATCAACCAGGCCTGATACATCATTACAGAAAATTTTCATTATTGAAGGAGCTTGGGGAAAGTTGGTGCGTTTTTTTTGGCTTGTCACTTGCATCTTTCATCCCAAAAACCCCCCTTGAGCCCTGAAATCAAAAGCTCAATTTTCTTTGCCCCAAAACCTGATCCCCCATAAGGTCATTGAGATCTGTTTGGTTTGGGTAGTAAGTTCCTCCCAACAGCTGCATCTTTAGTCATATCTTGTTCACTGTGCTCTTCATTTTTATTTCTGCTTTCTTCTTCTGACGGGGTTACTTCTTTCTGGAGGTGTAGGTACAGTAAATCAGCACTTTTGTACTGGGGCAAAAAAAGGGGGAAAGGCTGGATAAAAATAGCAGGTGCATTTTCCCAGTTCGGGGGTTTTGGGAAAGGGTCCACCAGGCGAATGCCCTTGGTTAGGTCAGTGGGTTCACGCCTTTTGGAAAACAAACTCCATGGCCTTTTTTTTTCCCCTTCCATCCTGTAAAAAAAAAAAAATTAGCTTCTGTTACATAAATTTCATTTAAAAAAAATTCTAATTAAAAATTTTACCCCCTTATATAACTAATGACTTTCTTACCATCCCCAAGTTTTTTACAATGGTCCGCAACATGAGGTGCCCAGGTCTTGTCTGGGTCCCCCCAATGACATGCCAAAAAAAGCTTTGTAACTTCACACATTTTTTGACTTTACAGAGAACTTCTTTGCTCTTGTCTTAATGAATTGACCACATAGGGAATGCATCTGGAGAATGATTGCACCTCTTGATGCCATTTCCTTCTTCAGTGTCTTCTCAGGCAGGACTGAACTAATGCTGGTTTAAAAGGCCCCCGTTTTTTTTTCCAAAAAAAAACCTAGAACATAACAATTTTACATTAGTTTTTTAAAGTGTTCCAGAAGTGTCCACCACAAAGAAAAGTTCGGGGGAAAAAATTCTTTTTTAAATTTGTTTAATTAAAAATTGGGAAATGATGCTTTTTCCCCGGAACAAAAAAAAAAGTAAATTTTGTTACATAGTGTATATCATTTTTTTTTAACTAAATTAATAAAGTTGTGTTTTAGATATATTTAAAAATTAATTTTTTTTTTAAGGTAATAATAATTTCTCCTAATTCAAGAATTTTTTATTACAGAAAATTTTGTAAATCACTGACACATGTTTGAATGGGGTTTAACGAGCGCCAGTGCTGTGACCGGTGCTGTTTCTTGTAAATGTGAATGAATAAGAAAAAAACGTCATAGGTGCCCCCGTCCGCAGACATCCGAAACTAATGTGGAGAATGCAAGTGGGGGAGGCCAAAAAGTCTCAATGGGATCTCTGGCCCCACAGACTGATCGGAAAAATGGCCCTTTTTCCCAACCAAAAAAAAAAGTTATAATGCATGGGGAAGGACTAAAAAACCCCCCAGGCGGAATACGGATCCTATCATATCGGCCCCCGAGACGACATTAAGCAAAAAAAATGCAGCATATGCTCATCGGAAACCTATCAAAGCGTTTCGACATCTAAGTAACAAGACATTCACAACACTCAGTTGAGAAAAAGGGTATTTATTCAGCCTTAGGGAAAAAAATCCGGACTGAAGTTGCAGGGCGGGATCAATACATGTAATTTAGAAGGGTACGAAAGGCTCTTGGAGCTGGGAAAGAGTCCCCCTTGGCGACCAGAAAACAGGGGGGCCGGGCTGTCCTCCCCCCCTGCAAGCATATATATGTAACACGTATAAATGAGCCCCAATACAATACGCTCACACACACACACACACACACACACACACACACACACACACACACACCCCCTCTCGCTCTCAATAAGACAAACTCACAAACAAACAAACGCAGGGGAAGCACCGTACACATATGCGACACCCCCCCCTCACACCCACCAATGTCCCCCGTATACTCTTACGCATACAATATCCCACACACACACACACGCAAAAAACCCCCAGACGGAGTACAGTCTGGGGGGCCCGAGACTAAAAACCTCAATAAGGAAAAAAAAATCTTGGGGTGAGTATAACACCCGGCACATCCCCTGAGGCGCACATAACCCCCAAAAAACTGCTGCAGCATACGGGCCCCCTAGAAACCTAAGAACAGCATTCCAAAATCTTAATAAAAATCGTTCAGGACCCTTACCTGTTACTTAGGCCCATACTGGAGTATGCAGCCCAGTTTGGAACCCCCTTTATCCAAGCACGTAAAAAAGCTAAAAAGTCAAAAAGGGTTTCAACAAGACTAGTCCCAGAGCTAAAGGGGATGTCCACGAGGAGAGGTTAAGGGGAAACAACGCACAGGACAGGGAATGGGGGGGCATGATAACGACATATAAAATACTGGAGGAATTGACAAGGTTACAGGCAAATGTTCCAAAAAAGGGACACAGCAACAAGGGGACAGGGGTTGGAATTGAAGACTCAGATGAATCACAGGGATGTTAGGAAGTATTTCTTCAGTCCGATGGTCCGGGGGAATGGAAAACTTGGGGAACGATTAGTGGAGGCAGGTTCCATACACAGCTTTAACAAGAGGTATGATAAAATCATGGCGCAGGAAGTGACCCAAGGGCCCCCTGAAAGGGGGGCCAGGAGCTATGTCTCGACCCCAAAAACCCAACAACTAGGTGAGTAAAACACACACACACAATCATAAACTCGTGTACATACCGCAGTCTATAAATTACATTGCGACTCTCTGCCGTCTAGGCTCCCCCCCGGGGGCCCTGCCTCTAGGCTCCCTTGCCCCGGGCCTCTATCTGGCTCCCCGCCCCGGGCCTCTGCCATCAGGCTCCCCGGCCCCGGGCCATGCCGTCAAGGCAACCCCGGCCCCCGGGCCCCGCAGTCAAGGTCCCCCGGGCCCTGGCCCAGCCGTCTAGGCAACCCCGGCCCCGGGCCCCGCAGTCAAGGGGACCCCCCCGGCCCCCCGGGGCCCAGCCGTCTAAGGGGTTCCCGGCCCCGGGGGCCCCCCCCCCTAGGTTACCCCCGGGCCCCCGGGGCCCCTGCCCTCTAGGTTACCCTGGCCCCCGGGGCCCCTGCCTCTAGGGGTTCCCGGCCCCCGGGCCCCGCCCTGGTTCCCGGCCCCGGGCCTCTAACAGGAAGGAATCAAAACAAATACTTCTGTATTATATTCCGTCAAAGTAAAAGTAGCCCAACTAAACTCCTT
>WNWK01029579.1:0-24276 GCA_009830355.1 Cherax destructor
GTTAAGGTGGTGATGTATGACTTAAGAGTGACAGGATCATTTGTCATACCTGAGATCATTTCAGATGGGTCAAATCCTTTGAAGGCAGTGTTGTTTGAGGAGATTCAGTCATGATTGGTGTTGTTGCTGTCCCGTCGTCATGGGTGGTGGTTGAGTAGGGTGAGGGAGGGAGAGTCAGCCATTGTGTTTGTTGACATGTTGCCTGGGGTGGTGGTGGGGTGGGTGGGTGATGCACCGGCGTCCTGCTGGGTAGTCAAATGAAATAGTCGAGATCTTGGTGATTTCTTGCTGTTCTTATTGCTGCTTCTTCTGTTATTAGGTCTCATAGTAGTACAGGGGATGTTGTAGATAGGACGTAGAAGCTATAGTTGCTCAGAGCTTGTTGTGGGTGCTCGTCTGGCAGCGGGCTGTGTTTTGGGTTTGATGGCACTCTCCACTTGGATCGATAATTTTTCGAGTAGGTGGTCTTACTGTTGGTATTCTTGAGTCATTCTGGGGTCTAGGTGCATTAGTGCAGCAGTTCCGCAATTAGGCCATCATAGAAGCGTTGGTGGGTTCTGGCTGGAGAAGAAAATAACAGAGCTTGGGTGCCACTGTCGTTGCCGCTGCCTCCTGGGTCTTTTAAGACATTAATTTTTGTTAAAGATTTTTTTCCCATTTTGGATTTATGTAGTTAGTTGATATAGTTTGTGTGTATCTAGTTTATGTCTGTCCTTGGAGTATACCTGGAGGGTTTTCCAGAGTCAATGCCCCCATGGTCCAGTCCTTGACCAGGGTTGATCAGTGCCTGATCAACCAGCCTGTTACTGTAGCTTTTATTCCATGGTGTGAGATACCCTGCAGGCTCACTGAAGTTACTAACTCCCACTAAGCCACTCAAAATGGCCACTAATTTTTAAATAAATACAAACCATGAACAACATTTTGCATCTACCTTGGCATCCGCTCATTACTTCTAAGATTATCTTGTCTGGTAAGGTTTTCATTCATATTTTATTCTGAAGCACCGTAACATCTTTGCTGAGGACACCAGAATCTCGGTGAAAGTGGCATCCATTGGATATACGTACGTAAATAGTCTTTAAGTGGGCATCAGACAACAACGTGATGTTCAGTGAGGATGAGTTTTAGTTGCTCTGCTATTCAGAAATGGAGGAAATCAAGACTGAAATGGGTTACAGGACAAACTTGTATCATTCAATAGAACAGAAGCTTTATATGTGAGACTTGGGAGTAATAATGTCATAAGATCTCACATTCAAGGCTTGCAACAATGTTGCTACATATTGCTACAGCAAGAAAAAGATAAGCTGGATAATTAGAAGTTTCAAGACAAGGGTTGCTAAGCCACTGATGACACTCTCCAGGCTGGAATACTATAATAAAAATAATAATAATAATATTTTTATTTCACTGCAAGTTTACATTGTGATTTTGTAATTACTACAATCATGAACTGAAGTGCAAAGAGAGCCACTATCATGCCATGGCATTATAGGCAGACTAAATCTAATGGCTTATAGACTACTTAATACTAGAGAAATTGATTGAGTTTGTTTTAGTTAAACATTGGCTTATAACAGTTAATAAATTTACTTACTAATGTATACCAACAGTTCCCTCTAAGGCAAGTTAGACTACCGAGCTAGAAAATGTACAGAGGGCTTTCAGTGCCCATATACACTCAATCAGACATCTAAATTACTGGGAATGCCTGAAATGCCTTCAACTGTATTCCTTAAAACATAGGCAAGAAAGGTATATCACAATTTACACCTGAAAATCCTGGAAAGAATGGTCTCAAAGCTGCACATCAGAATCATTCCTTGTGGAAGCAAGAGACTTGTCAGATTGTATTAATTACCTCCAACTTCTGTTTCATTGCTAAGTAAATCATATTTTTAATATGTTCAATATATTTTATTGAAGCTACCCCCTCACCTTCCTCAGAATAAACCTGATTACCCTACCTCACCAATTCCCAAGATACTCTGTGATCTTGTTCAGTGCTTCCCTTTGAATATAGTACTATGATAATGGCCACACTGGCATGCAGGGTACTTCCCATGTCCTAAGCTATACCTGCCCATAACATCTGCTAAATTAAATACTAACTTTTCTGTTAATATAACATGCAAATCTTTCTGCACCCATGACTGTTTTTTTTAGATACCTGTAAATTAACATTATTTTAACCCTTATACAATTTATTCACCTTCTTCAAGTGTTGTTTATATTTAAGAAATTCAGTTGTTGCATATTATATTTTTATATATTTGTTTGATCATATGCATTTAGGAAGACGATGTGAGAATCAGTACTAATAAGTCATGTTTACGAATTTTACTAAAATACTTTGTGAATAACTAAAACACTACACAAATAACCTACATATATGAGAATGAAACATGAAAACATTTCGGTCTGACTAGATTGTTAACTAATCACAAGAAGCATGAAGGGAAGGGAACCAGTGAATAGTACAGTGGACCCGCGGATTTCGTACTGCTCCCAACTCGAACAATTATGTAAAGTGTATTTTTGTAAGTGCTTTTGTAAGTGTATTTTTGGGGGGTCTGAAATGGACTAACCTAATTTACATTCGTCCTTATGGGAACAAATTCATTAGGTAACGGCACTCGAACAGCCTTCTGGAAAGAATTATTGACGAAATCCGGGGATCCACTGTATACGTATAAAAGTTTTCATTAGATACAAAATAGTGATGGTGAAAAGACACAATTTCAGAAAGGAACTTTATTGAGATATTTTGCCTGGTGGACAGATTTCTTCAGTTCTAAAGTTTCTTTCTGCAATTGTTTCTTTTTCCACCACTTGTCAACTATGTGCTATTTGTCTCCACAAATATTAATGTTCGTTCTATAAGTGATTAATTTTCTTACACAAATTATATGAAGGTCACAGTAAGAATTAATTCTTTTAACATCAATGTACATCATATCTTTACATCAGAAACCTCCACAACTACCTGGTGTGGCAGGTTGTTCGTAACTATGTTGGCTTCTTATCTCAAGAGTTCCGAGAAGCTGCTAAAGTACTTGAAAAGGCACAGATGGGAGTAGTTGGTACTGAGGAAACATGGAGAGAGTGTGTTGTGGCAACAGATGCAGCTCTGGGGCCTGCTGTTGGTGCCATGTACATTCGTGAAGCTTTTCATACTGAGTCGAAAGAAATGGTATGTAATCTAGCCTCGGCTACAGTATTCAATAATTCATACTCCTTTTATCTCAAGGAAATACCATGTGAAAAAATATTTGCTTGATGTTTTTGAATATAATAAACCATTGTGTAGAATATCTTTCTAAAGTTCATTTCTGTTAGGACATGTTTTATATTCTGATGCTTTTTTTTTGTACAGTCAAGTCATCTGACTTCTATCCTTATTAGAACAGAATTTTGCAAATTCATTACAAATTATTTCCAATAAAAACATTTCCTGTATACCTTGAGTATACCTGGAGAGGATTCTGGGAGTCAACGCCCCCGTAGCCTGGTCTGTGACCAGGCCTCATGGTGGATCAGGGCCTGATCAACCAAGCTGTTACTATTGGCCTGTAAAACTAATTTTTTTTTTAAATGAAGTCCAAAAAATTATAAATTTACTAATTACTTGGTAAGCAAATTGAAGGTAGAATGAATCAGAATTACAAAGTTGATACGAGTTTATCACTAAAAATATATACATGTATTTGCTGAGATCCAGTCCATCTTGCCTGAAATGCATTGCATACTAGTTCCCTGGAACACTGGCGAGAAAGATACATGATAGTATACACTTAAAAATCCTAGAGGGATTATGTAGTACCAAACTTGATCACGAAAATCATTCCCTATGAAAGCAAAAGACTCAGCAGAAGATGCAACATTCCCCCAATGAAAAGCAGGGAAGACATAAGTACACTAAGAGACAACACAATAAGTGTCAGGCCCAAGACTGTTCAACTGCCTCCCAGCATACATAAGGGGGATTACCAACAGACCCCTGGCTGTCTTAACCCTTTCGGGGTCGGTGCCGTACTAGTACGTTTTACGAGCAGGGGTTGGTGCCGTACTAGTACGCCCAAATTCTGGTGGCCTCAATTTAAGCAGAAAACGTTTGGTAGGAATACATATGAAAGAATGGGTCTGTGTGGTCAGTGTGCGCAGTATAAAAAAAATCCTGCAGTACACACTGCATAATGAGAGAAAAAAAAACTGACCGTTTTTTTCGATTAAAACAGCGACTTTGCAGTATATTTTCGTATGGTATTTATTGATGTATTCTCGTTTTCTTGGTCTCATTTGATAGAATGGAAGATATATTACGGAAATAGAGATGATTTTGATTGGTATGACAATGACAAGTACCTTGAAATTGAGCTCAAAGTAGCGAAAATGTTCGATTTTTGACGATGTTCAAGAGTAAACAAATCACACCATGCGTCCAATACACATCAACTGGTGAGTCTTATATTCATGCACAAGTGCTCTGATATTATTTATACCATTTTTACAATGATGCAGTTGTATACATAACAGTAAATCTTCTATTTTTGTGAGAATAAAAATTCAAAATGGAAAGCAAAAGTAATGGAACAGGGGCCTGGAGACGTGGCTAATGAACAGAGAACATGTTATTTTAGTGCCAGGAATGTCTGCCTTGTTTACTCTGGGCCCTATTTTGAAATTGGCATCGTTTGAAATATGTGTGAAATTGGAAAATTGCCATTTTCTGACCACTATTTTGGGTAGATGAAATTGGTAAATAGGCAGTTTCTTCTACTCATTCGATAGAAGAAATGGAGTTCTAGCGAAATAGCTATAATTTTAGGAGACTGAAACATTGGAATTTGTCGAAAATAGGGCTCGAAGTGGGTGAAATCGCCGATGCGTCAGTGTCATAGATACCGATAACTTCGCGCAAGCATAATTTCGTTAGTTTTCGATCAAATTTCATAATTTTGGTGGCGTTATGATCGGAAAAAGATTCTCTATCATTTCATAAGAAAAAAATAATTTTTTTTTTTCCAAAAAATTTTCGACCCCAGGAACACTTTCCTGAGAAGGCCTGTCGACCCCCAAAGGGTTAAAGAAGGTGCTGGACAGACACCTAAAGTCAGTACCTGATCAGCTGGTACGGCCAACAGTAACAGCCTGGTTGATCAGACCCTGATCCACCATGAGGCCTGGTCTCAGACCAGGCTGCGAGGGCATTGACCCCCAAAACCCTCTCCAGGTATACTCCAGATAATGGCTTTATTTTGTGCCTAACAATATTGTCGTATTTCTGTGTACTGCACAAAGAAATAAAAATTTGAAATTTGAATTTGAATCTATAATTCAACATTTACCTTAAACTGGTTGGTACTTTTGAAAATATTTCTATGCTCATTATACTTGTTCACTGAAAGAGTTTATTGTATGTTTTAATAGTTTTTCCTTATTTTTTAGGCTGAAGAGATGATTAAAAGAGTTCGAAAGACATTCAAAGAAAATTTGGAGTCTGTCCACTGGATGGATAAAAAAACACTGAAAGCTGCCATTGATAAAGCTTCCTCTATATCAGAAATGATTGGTACAGTATTTCAGCTCTGAAATTTTCTCTTGCTGATAAATTACATTTTGTAATATTATTATGGGTCAACAAAACCACATTCAATTAGATTTTAAAATTCTGTATGGTATTTCCCTCAGGATTCCCCGACTATATTCTCAATCCAGTGGAACTGGACACAAAGTTTGCTGATCTAAAAGTGAAAGAAAATGAATTCTTCCAAAATAATGTTCGTGTCAACAACTTCAACGTTCAAGAGAATTTGGCTCGTTTGTTCAAGCCGGTGAACAAGACTCGGTGGGACATGTCTCCTCCGACAGTGAATGCGTATTATTCTCCAACCAGGTAAAAATTAAACAGAAGTAGTATATCAAAACGGTTTAGTGAAGAATGTCATAATACTATGTCTGAAGCCATTTACCAAAAATATTTTTTATTTTGATAAACCGGCCGTTTCCCAGCTAGGCAGGGTAGCATCTTACTTTATTATAAAGCTGACAAGTAGATAAATAAGACATTAGTGCAGTACTGTACATGGATATCTTTATCATGGAGACACTGGTTGGTGAAGTATCTCCATGATAAAGATACCCAGTTGCTGCTCGTTGGTTTTGTTCATCTAGTTCTCACTTAGAAAGGAAGCTGTAGATGACATTTCAGTCTGTCCTGGATCATTGTCAAGTCTTAACTCAAAACCTTTTGTTTTTCCCCATTTTTGTGATCAGTTGTCTAGGATGGACAAAAGCATCCAAAGTTTGGGTTATTTATCACAATGGTCCAATATTTGGTCCAATATTTGAATATTACTTTAGCTCATGAATTTCATGACAACTAAATAAGTTTTTAAATGTTACATTTTGCCTTGACAAAGTAACAGTATGTTCTTTGTGAGAAATAAGCTGTACATCAGCACTGACCACTTATTTTAATCTAACCTAACAATCAAATGTATTAAAGGTATCAATGCGCCATGCAGAAACAAGCGGGTATATACAGAGAAACATCGCAGTCAGCAGACCTCAATACTGTTACTGAGAGATGGGCAAGATTCCCAGGCAGTGCTCTTATCCACACAGCCACAAATGCCTCAAAAGCTGGGCAGCCTGGTTCACAAGCCATGTTTCTTTCCCAGCCTGGGCACGTCAGTGAGCCTCAAGCATGGATTCAAGCTATTTTAATCTCCTCCTCTAGGTTCTGACCTCACAAGCAATTTTTATATCAATGTGCCATGTAGAAACAAGCGGGTATATACGGAGAAAGATCACATTCAGCAGGACTCAATATTTGAGGCTTACTGACGTGCCCAGGCTGGAAAAGAAACATGGCTTGTAAACAAGGCTGCCCAGCTTTTGAGGCATTTGTGGCTGAGCAGATAAGAGCGGTGCTTGGGAATCTTGCCCGTCTCTCAGCAGCAGTAGCGAGTCCTGTTGACTGTGATCTTTCTCTGTATTAAAGGTATACGTATGTATAGATATTTACTAGTGTGATATTGATATATAGGTAGTGTATACAGTGGACCCCGGCCTAACGAGCACCCGGAAATCGTACAATTATGTAAGTATAATATTGTAAGTGCTTGTGGAAGTGTATTTTTGGGGGTCTGAAATAGACTAACCTACGTGACATTATTTCTTAAGGAAGTAAATTCGTTCGGTAATGGCACTTGAGCAGGCTTCTGGAATGAATTTTGCTCGTTAGGCGGGGGTCCACTGTATAGATATTTGGGAGTATGTTGGAGTGTGAGCAGGGTAATATTTTCTGAAGGGATTCAGGGAAACCGGTTAGCCGGACTTGAGTCCTGGAAATGGGAAGTACAATGCCTACACATTAAAGGAAGGGTTTGGGATATTGACAGTTTGGAGGGACATCTAAACTGTTGTATCTGAGTGCCTCTTCAAAGACAGTGATTATGTATGAGTGATGGTGAGTTTTTTTTTCTTTCTTTTTGGGTCACCCTGCCTCGGTGGGAGGTGGCTGTCGTGTTGAAGAAAATATATATATTTGGGAGTAGACACATCGGCATATTGATCTGTGAAAGATGAGGGTATTTATCGCTGATGTTTAGAAAACTCTGGTTGTTATGTCTCTTCATTCCAACATTTCTCTCTCTATGATTTTTGTTTGTCTCTCAAGTACTGTACATCTTTATCCAGTGGAATGTTCTCCCTTATAATCCTGATTTTTCCAGTCTGTAAATTAGTCATCTTTGAGCTACCATACAAAATGTCTTCTGATAGCTCAGAAAAATGCATTTTGGACATTCTCTTTCATCTTATATTTGAGCTCAGGTAGGTTAGTAATGCATATTTTTTCTGGATCTATATTGTCAACCCATGGTGAATTTTCTCCTTAACAGTTTACCATTAGTTTCTTATAATCTTCTCCAACATTTTGTATAAAGTAGCACAGTAGGGCCCACTTGTATGGCAGGTTAGGTTCCAAGCTACCATCGGAGTGGACATCGCCAGAAAGCAGAATGCCATGTATACATGTCAGAGGTGCTGGCACTGGAATATAACATAGTTTTTTGTCTGTTCCCTTTCTTAATTTGGTACTATGTTTATAATTCTCTAGATTTCTGGTATCTCTTCTATCTCTGATATAGTATAGTTAGTAACTTCTTCAGAGCATCAGGTCTTGCCATCTGTGGAATTGTTTTTTTAATTTTCCTATAGTGTTAATATAATTTTTTTTTTTTTTTCAACAAGTCGGCCGTCTCCCACCGAGGCAGGGTGACCCAAAAAGAAAGAAAATCCCCAAAAAGAAAATACTTTCATCATCATTCAACACTTTCACCACACTCATACATAATCACTGTCTTTGCAGAGGAGCTCAGATACGACAGCTGAGAATTGTCCCTCCCAGCTGTCACTATCCCAGACCCCTCCTTTAAAGTGCAGGCATTGTAGTACTTCCCATTTCCAGGACTCAGTCCAACTAAATCAATTAACTGGTTTCCCTGAATCCCTTCACAAAATGTTACCCTGCTCACACTCCAACAATATAAATATGAAATATTAATGGTTGTCACAAACTACCAGCATACTTGTGAGGAAGTGAGTGGGTACTTCCAAATAATTGGAGTGGTGTACATAGGGTCAGTACTGCCCGGGTGGCCATCCGGAGAGGTGGTGTGTTAGCTCTCTCAAAGAATTGGAAATCTGCTGAATCTTCAAATTAAATTAACTAAGTAAAAGGACACAAATGCAACTAATGTGACATTTTATTGTGGCAACGTTTTGCTCCTGGAGAACAAAACGATGCCACAATAAAATGTCACATTAGCTGCATTTGTGTCCTTTTACTTAACATATTGTCGGTAATTCTACCAATATTAATAAATTAACTAAGGTGTAATAGAAGCGGTATCATCAGAAACTAATGAAGTTCACACCACATGTAATGTATGCCTTCCAGTGTATTAATTCTCACTACAGGTATGTTAATTTATGTTACCCAGTATGAATTGCCTACCGAAGAGGAGGCATTAGGATATGACACCAAAATCTTAATTTGGTGAGTAATATTGAAATGTCCTTTATAGTCTTTCTAATCATGTGATTGATTTATATTTATATAAAATTACCGAAGCAAATTACTCAGGTCAAGTAATTGATATTACTGAATATATACAGTCCGCACATAATTTGTCAGTGTTCCTGGCATAAATTTTCAAATAATTTTAAGAACTATATGTTCTAATAATAATTTAAGGTCCAGACATGTGAGACATGATGAACTGAGAAGGTGGGCACGAAGGAGGGACATTATTGTAACCTGGTGTCCTTAAAATCCCACTTGACTCTGAGGTATATCAATATCAGTAAGTGTAAACTGTTTGATGTACCAAAGTTTCTTCACAATTATGGGAGTGAAATGTTAATTCAGGACACTTGCCTGTAAAATTTACCCACATGATTTCTCACACCATCATTATAATGGTGAGATAATGTCTGATTATATGATTTTTCCCACATTTAGCTTCTTTAGCAGTGCTATTATCTCTTCTTCAGTTTATGTATAAATACTAGCTGTTTCAGTGTTCCTTGTGTGAGGGATGGGGGAGAGACCTTTTCCATTTCTGGCAATTATTTGAGTTTACCCAAAATGTGCCGCATGCTAGTGGCTTTCTCTTGTGCTTAACAACAGTTTATTACATGTAAACTGCATTTTGTATAGTGCAGAAATAAATAAATACTTCTTGAAACATTCTGCCAACTTCCTCTGATGCTTGTTTTAGGTCGTTGTATAATTCTTGTTTGCTTGTACAGTAGACCCTGGTTTTCATAATTAATCCATTCCAGAAACTTGGCTGAAATCCGAAATGGCTGAAAACCGAAGTAATATTTCCCATAAGAAATACAGTGGTACCCCGAGTTTCGTACTGCTCTCAACTCGAACAATTATGTAAGTCTATTATCATGAGTGCTTTTGTAAGTGTATTTTTGGGAGTCTGAAACGAACTAATCTAATTTACATTATTCCTTATGGGAACAAATTCGTTTGGTAATGGCACTCGAACAGCCTTCTGGAACGAATAAAGTACGAAACTCGGGGTACCACTGTAATGTAAATCCAATTAATACGTTCCAGACACCCAAAAATATTAATAAAAAATACATTTTATAGAGAATACAGAAAACAATGAGAAATAAATATAAAGCAGTAATTTTAATGATAAATGAACATTACATACCTTTATTGAAGACTCTTGTTGGCATATGGAATAAGGCGAGGAGGGAAGAGGGAGGAGAGTTTATTGTTTGGAAGGGGAATCTCCCTCCATAAGGACTTCAGGTATCAAAGCCCTCTCTGGGGTTACTTCCCTTCTTTGTCTTTTACTGCCACTAGAACCAGCTTGAGAGTCACTATACCCCTGTCACACAAAAAATCTGTCCAGAGGGGCCAGTTTCTGGCATCTCTGTAAGATTTGCCTAAAATGGGACAAGACATTATCATTGAACATGTTGCAGACACGGCTTGCAACAGTTTTGTTAGGGTGATAATTCTCCACAAAACTTTGCAACTCACTCCACTTTGCACACATGTCCTTAATCACTGAAGAAGGCACATTCTCTCCCCTCTCTTCCTCCTCCTCTGAAGTAATATCCTCAGCTGTGGTCTGTTGCTGTTCCAGTTGAAGGTGTTGCAGCTCTTCAGTGGTAAGTTCTTCCCTGTGGTCCTCCACCAACTCTTCCACATCCTTGCCACTCACATCCAACCCCATGGACTTCCCTACTTTCATATTTTACTATAATTTCTTTCTTGAATTCTATCGTGTTTCTCACCTTCTTTACCAAAGGGCTGGCACTCTGAAGTTTCTTTGGCATCATGGTTTCCGAGCGGATGCATGAAATCCGGGAAGAAATTTTGCTAAAAAAAGTGCTCGATATCCGAATTGTACGATTTCCGCACCAGCTGAAAACCGGGGGTCCACTGTATCATTATTTCTTGGTACTGCTGTTCTGCTTCTCTTTTCATTCTAATACTTCACCATACAGTCCTATACAGTGGTCCCTCGGTTTTTGCCGAAAATTCTTTCCAGAATGCTGCTCAAGTGCCATTACTGAACGAATTTACTTCCTTAAGAAATAATGTTACGTAGGTTAGTCTATTTCAGACCCTCAAAAATACACTTGCAACAGCACTTACGAAAATACACTTACATAAATGTTCGAGTCTGGAGATGCACGAAAACCGAGGGACCACTGTACAGTGTTGAATTCTGAATTTTATTTAACACACTGGTCTTCTCCCACCGAGATATGGTGACCTGAAAAAGAAACACCTTCACCATCATTCAAACTATCACTGTCAAAGAAGTGGACTTAAATCAATCACATGGACCACTATTCGAGCTCCTGTTTATTCACATGTTCATTCATCTTGTTATTGCAATACATTTTCTTCCAGAAATAATATTGTATTCCCAGCGGGTATACTTCAAGCTCCATTCTTCCACAAAGATAATCCCAAGTCACTCAACTATGGCGCTGTGGGCGTAGTGATGGGACATGAGCTAGCACATGCCTTTGATGATCAAGGTTGGTGATAGGCCTATTCAGTCAGCATTACCTTAAATTTTGACAAAAGTGTAATATTGCATCAGGTTTGTAAAATTTATTATATCCAATACACACTTGTGTACTACACTTATGACTGTAGTATCATTTACAAAGATTTTATTATTGTATCAACAAAATTTTCAAATAATGACACTTGTCAAAAGTATCTACAGTAAAGAATGAGGATTTTTTTTAATTGCATTGTGATGTGACCATAATTTTTCTTATTGTTTATAGAACAAGCTTCTGATTCAGTAAGTATATCTGGGGTCTCCTAAATAAAATTGGAACCTATATCAATGGTACATAAAGATAAAGTTATGCACTAATTAGGTGACTTAACATTGTATATTCAATAACCTGAAAGTTTTTTTTTATGCTCTACAAAGATAATGTAGTTTACATGTGATAAAACATTATTAATCACAAACACTAGTATGCAAATGCACTTCAGGCAAACTAATCCTAATGCTTAAAGATTACTTAAGAGTTAGAATTCTAAAGACACGTATTACTGTACAGATACGATGTTTCAACTCCAGTTTCCTTGCCATCAAGACTGCTGATAATTTCCCAGTTTTTAGGGAACAAATAAAATTAAGAATTCCATCATAGGCCTAGTGTCATGAATAGTCTATATTTGTAATCATTTATTATAAAAAAAATACAAATGGCTACATTGTCAATAAAAAATACTGGAAACAATGGTTGTAAATAAAGAATAAAAAGTCACAATATCGTGACTGGAACAATACACAAATAACCCGCACATGCAAGACTGAAATATATAACGTTTCGGTCCAGTGGTCCAAGTCTGACCAAAACGTTGTCGTAAGTTTCAGTTTCCTATGTGCGGGTTATTTATAAATGGCTGTAAATGGTATGGTAATACAGTGGACCCCCGAGTTTCGTAAAAACTTCACTCCTGAAGTCTGCTCAAGCGCCATTACCGAACGAATTTACTCCCTTAAGAAAAAATTTCACGTAGGTTAGTCTATTTCAGACCCCCAAAAATACACTTCCACAATCACTGACAATATTATACTTACATAATTGTACGATTTCCGGGGTTTACGAAACTCGGGGGTCCACTGTACAGACAAGTGGGTCAGTTAGCCATTTAGGGCCGATGAAGTCATGCATGGTGAAACTTTTCCTTCAATAAATGTCCTTTAATAAGTGTCCTTTAAAACACTGGAAACAATATTCAAGTTGGAAAGACTAATTAAATCGATATGCTAAAGGATGTTGAAATCGACTATCTGTGTAAAGTGTGGGTGGATACAGAGCGGGGTATAGCCAGTGCTTATTGTGACTCGAGGTTATCATACACATTGATGGGAGGAAAAACTTGTCATGAATGAAGCCTTTTTAACAAAAAAAGGCACAATACCATGACTGGAACAATACACACACAACCCGCACATAGAAGAGAGGAGCTTACGATGACGTTTCGGTCTGACTTAGACCATTTACAAAGTCACACTAACACACAGAACAGGTAGAAGGGGTATTTATAGGCAGCAGACAGGGAAGGGCACAAGAGAGGTGGAGTAATAGTGGAAGTAGTAGTAGTGGAGTCAGTCATTTTCTGGGAGAGAGGAGCACTGCAATACAGGTGGCGGCCCGCATAGGGTAAGGACAAGAACACAGAGGGAAAAAAAAAAGGACAAATACAAGGAGAAATACAGAGGAGAAAGAAAGAGGAGAAGAGATAGAAGGGGAAGGAATCAGGTTAAGTCATGGGTGTTCTGAAGTTTGGAGCATTTAACAATATAATGGGAGAGGAAAGCATCTACAGAGACAAAGCCAGGGCTAAGATTCACACAGGGAAAGTTGTGTATAAGCGAGGATTCAACCAGACGGCGACTATGAAAGTTGGACGTAGGGTAAACAGTTTTAGCAGAAGACCAATCAATAGGATGACTGTGATCTCTGACATGACAGAAAAGAGCATTATTGGTGTCGGCAAGCCTAACACTATTTTTGTGCTCCCTAAGTCTGTCAGAAAGAGATTGGCCAGTTTCTCCAAAGTACTGAAGAGGACAGGAGGAACAAGAAATAGAGTAGACACCAGGAGAATCTATAGAGGGAGGGGAGGTATGAACTAGATTAGTGCGAAGAGTGTTAGTCTGGTGAAAGGTAAGTTTAATGTCTAAGGAACAGAGAGAGTTGTTGAGATTAGAGAGACCAGAAATGTAGGGAAGGCAGAGGACAGGAGAGTTCCCAGGAGTAGGGGGTTTAGGAGAGAAGAAAGTCTGTTTGGCATGAGAGAAAGCAGAGTCTATGAAATGTGAAGGGTAGCCAAGACGTCAAAATGAATTATGAAGAGTAGAAATTTCTGCTTCAAGGAACTGAGGATCACAAATGCAGAGAGCACGGAGAAAGAGGGAGATAAGAACACTTTTCTTGACAGAGGAAGCATGATAAGAAAAGTAGTGAATATACATGCCACTGTGCATAGGCTTGCGGTACACGGAAAAGGCAAAACCTGTAACTGAGCGGTGGACATGAACATCAAGGAAAGGAAGCAAAGAATTAGATTCCCAATCAGCTTTAAACTTAATGGAAGGGGCAAGATTATTAAGAGCATCAAGAAATGCTCTCCGCATTTGTGATCCTCAGTTCCTTGAAGCAGAAATTTCTACTCTTCATAATTCATTTTCCCGTCTTGGCTACCCTTCCCATTTCATAGACTCTGCTTTCTCTCGTGCCAAATGGACTTTCTTCTCTCCTAAACCCCCTACTCCTGGGAACTCTCCTGTCTTCTGCCTTCCCTACATCTCTGGTCTCTCTAATCTCAACAACTCTCTCTGTTCCTTAGACATTAAACTTACCTTTCACCAGACTAACACTCTTCGCACTAATCTAGTTCATACCTCCCCTCCCTCTATAGATTCTCCTGGTGTCTACTCTATTTCTTGTTCCTCCTGTCCTCTTCAGTACTTTGGAGAAACTGGCCGATCTCTTTCTGACAGACTTAGGGAGCACAAAAATAGTGTTAGGCTTGCCGACACCAATAATGCTCTTTTCTGTCATGTCAGAGATCACAGTCATCCTATTGATTGGTCTTCTGCTAAAACTGTTTACCCTACGTCTAACTTTCACAGTCGCCGTCTGGTTGAATCCTCCCTTATACACAACTTTCCCTGTATGAATCTTAGCCCTGGCTTTGTCTCTGTAGATGCTTTCCTCTCCCATTACGTTGTTAAATGCTCCAAACTTCAGAACACCCGTGACTTAACCTGATTCCTTCCCCTTCTATCTCTTCTCCCTTCTCCTCTTTCTTTCTCCTCTGTATTTCTCCTTCTTTATTTTATGTTTTATTTTCAACATTTTTTTTTTCCCCTCTGTGTTCATGTCCTTACCCTATGCGGGCCGCCAGCTGTATTGCAGTGCTCCTCTCTCCCAGAATATGACCGACTCCACTACTACTACTTCCACTACCACTACTACTTCCACTATTACTCCACCTCTCTTGTGCCCTTCCCTGCCTGCTGCCTATAAATACCCCTTCTACCTGTTGTGTGTGTTAGTGTGACTTTGTAAATGGTCCAAGTCGGACCGAAACGTTGTCGTAAGCTCCTCTCTTCTATGTGCGGGTTGTGTGTGTAATGAAGCCTTTTTGTTCTTTTTGGGGAAATGCACTGCATTTGCCCAAAAAGAACAAAAAAGCACAATACCGAGGCTGGAACAGTACACAAAGAACCCACACAAAGGAGAAAGAAACTTAAGATGATAATAATAATATACACTTGGAAAATCCTAGAATAAGAATAAGAATAAGACTAGTCCTAAATCTACGCACAAAAATAACTCCCTATGAAAGCAAAAGACTCGGCAGGAGATAAAATATCCCCCCAATGAAAAGCAGGGGTGCCACGAGTACACTAAGAAACAACACAATAAGTGTCAGGGGCCCAAGACTGTTCAACTGCCTCCCAGCATACATAAGGGTGAATTACCAATAAACCCCTGGCTGTCTTCAAGAAAGCACTGGACAGATACCTAAAGTCAGTACCTGACCAGTCGGAATGTGGTTCGTATGTCAGTTTACGTGCGGCTGCCAGTAACAGCCTGGTTGATCAGGCCCTGATCTACTGTTAGGCCTGGTCACAGACCAGGCATCAATGCCCCCGCATTGATGCCTGAAACCCCCTCCAGGTATACTCCAGGTATACATTTTGGTCCGACTTGGACCAAAACATTGTGATAAGTTTCTTTCTCCTGCTTGCAAGTTATGTGTACACTTGCCCAAAGCTCATACCATATATTTCACACTGACTGAAAATAGAAGAACAATATTAACACTGCAAATTATTATCATGATGAAGCAGTAAACCTGTCAGGACCATGTAACACCTAGGAAAAGGGAGGTAATCAGGTTTGGCACTCTCTGCAAAGATTAATAGAAAAGGGTCCAAAATGGTATTTTGTGCATTCTTATTAAGAATTACGTATATCCCTGTCGTTGAGTTTATGTAAGTGATGCTTATTCTACTTTATTTCACTGCAAGGTAAAAGTTTGCATGTACGTATAACAACAACTGATGAAATAAATAAAGGGAGAGAGAGAGTGTGTGTGTGTGTCTGAGTATGTGTGTTTGTGTGTGCACGTGTGCACACGTGTGTGCATGTGTGTGTACTTGCATGTGTGCATTCAGGTAAGGGGCAGGTAGGCATCTGTGCATGTGTGCACACATGCACACAGGAGTGAAAGAGAGCACATGTTAATATTTTTTATATTCGTAACATGATGAGACCCTATCCATGTGTTATTAAGAGGAAATAATGCTGCAATCCTGTTTTTAGGAAGAAAATATGATAAGGATGGCAACTTAAATCAGTGGTGGCAGCAGGAAACCTCAGATAAATTCAAGAACTTGACTCAGTGTATGGTGGACCAGTACTCTGCATACAGCCTACGAGGAGAAAAACTGAATGGCAAACTTACTCTTGGTACGTATTATTATTATTATTACGTATTGTTATTATTACAGGGATCATACAGCACCTGTGGAATGGGAGATACAGTGGTACCCCGAGTTTCGTACAGCTCCCAACTCAAACAATTATGTAAGTGTATTATTGTAACATCTTTTGTAAGTATATTTTTGAGGGTCTGAAACAGACTAATCTAATTTACATTATTCCTTATGGGAACAAATTCGTTCGGTAACGGCACTCAAACAGCCTTTTGGAACGAATTATGGCCAAAACTCAGGGTACCACTGTATTATGAAAAATAAAAATAAAAATGCAAATCTTTATTCATTAAAAGTATATATGTATACAGTGGAACCTCAGCACTTGAACTTAATTCATTCCAGAAGGTGTTCGAGTGCCGGTCTGTCCGAGTACCGAACAAATTTTTCCTAACCAATTTTCTTTTTGATTGGATGTTATTACTAACCCTCTTAGGCCTCATGGTGATTTATTTAAACAAATACAGTGGTACCTCGAGTTACGATGGTCCCCAAAATCGCCCTTTTATGTAAGTTTATTTTTTTAAATGCTTTTGTAGGTATATTTTTGGGGGTGTAAAAGGACTAGTCTATTTTACATTATTCCTTATGGGGATAAATTCGTTTGGTAATGGCACTTGAACAGCATTCTCGAACGAAAAAATATCGTAACTCGAGGTACCACTGTAATATAAAAAACACAATAAAATGAGAATAAAAACGAAATAGTTTACAACGAAGTCCTGGCAGGTCGTGTTTGTTTGGTTAAGTGCCGAGCAAATGGTCAACTACTGAGAGATTTGTTTACCGAACAAAGCGTTCGAATATGTACTGAATTGTTCGATTATGGAGCTGTTCGAGCACCGAGGTTCCACTGTAGAGGTTACAATAGTATGTTTGGTTACAGTTTTGATATAGTTATGATACAAATACAGGTTGATACAGTTACATTTGTATGTTTTGAAGAAAGCCACTTTTTATGCAAAGCATTTTGAGCAAATTAATAGTAGACTGTATTAAATATTTTTCAGAATCTTTGCCATCCATGACTTTTGGCTAGCTCTAAGGCTCAGTAAATGTTCATATTTAGGTTATATTATTGTCACTGGCACAGTGGTGATGTGGTACCTTGTGCTCCTGGTAATAGGATATATGATAAAATTTTGTTTGGATTTTTCAACCCAGAGGGTTAGTAACCCAAGATAATTCAGTGAAGTCCATGCACTATAAGAATAATAATAACAATAATAAGAATAATCTTTATTTCTACAAGTACATGTACAAGGTATACAGGCCTAGCTGATATCAATGACATACTACTACAGTGGTACCTCTACTTACGAGCAGCTCCCAACTCGAACAATTATGTAAGTGTATTTTTGTAGGTGCTTTTGTAAGTGTATTTTTGTAGGTGCTTTTGTAAGTGTATTTTTGGGGGTCTGAAATGGATTAATCTAATTTTCATTATTTCTTATTGGAAAAAATTCCTTCGGTATCGGCACTTGAATAGCCATCTGGAACGAATTAAGCTCGTAACTCGAGGTACCACTGTACATGTATATAGAAAGTCCCTTGTTATGCGGAGCATTTTGGGCAAATTTTGTCCCCAGGATGCGACCCACACCAGTTGACTAACACCCAGGTACTTATTTTACCAATAGGCAAACATGGACTGCAGGTGTCTTAAGGAAACACGCCCTAATGTTTCCACCCATCCAGGGACTGTTGATCTTATTTCTGTTAGGGTATGTTAAGCTTGTCCCCCAGGATACGACCCACAGCAGTTGGGTAACACCCAGGTACCTACTTAGTGCTACATGAACAGGAGCACCAGTTGTAAGGAAACATGCCCAATGTTTCACCTGTGCTGAGTAGCCATTCCCTGTCCCTCAGTGTGTGAACTGATGATGCTACCAACCTAGCCACCAGCAAACAACCATTGTACCATTTGGAAATAAACCCAGATCGATAATTGCACAATTATTGTGTTACCTGTTGTATTTCACTCGTCTTCAAGTATTAGAAACTTTTATTGGTTGCAAAGATAAACTGATGAAAACAAACAAATTTTATTTCCTTGCAAGTTTATATTGAGGTTAAGTAATTACAATAATGAGTTGCAGTGCAAAGAGAACCACTATCATGCCATGGCATTATATGGGCAGACTAAATTTAATGGCTTACAGACTACTTAATACTAGAGAAATTGATCATAGTTTGTTTAAGTTGTACATCTGTTTTTATTTATAGCAGACAGTAAGTTTACTCAAATTGCAATCTGGGGATATTACATTGGGACAAGTTGAAAGTATTTTGTGCATGCCAGTGGCTCTCCTTGCATTACAGTTTTATAATTGTAACAACCAATAACTATGTATACTTGTAACTTGCATCGAAATAAAAATATTATTATTATTATATTATTATATTATAGATTGTTTATATCAAGAGTAAATATTTAAATTATATTATGGGATTATAACATTGTGTATTGTTAAAAGTAGTTTACAGTATGAGAATGCTACAATTTGATGTAAGGCAGTATTGTTTTGGGCAGGTATTTATACTACAATGTAGTATTAATTAATGTGTGAACTTTGGGCATCTAGTTTTGATGTTTTAAGATTTAGGTAATTGGGAGATTTTTTGGTAAAGTTGAATATTGAGCATTTAGTTTAGGGTGAGTAGGTGGTTTTTGAGAAGAGTCTTAAAATGATGTTCAGACCAGGTTACTTTAGTATTTACTTGTAATGAATTCCAAATTTTGAGGTCCTTTATGTGCATAGAGTTTTTACACAGTGTGATATGGACACGGGGTACATCAAAAAGTAAGCTGTGTCTTGTGTTATGGTCGTGTGTTCTGTTAAGGTTGGTGAGGAGAAGTTTAACTGGAGGGTTTATGTTTGAGTGTAGTGTTCTATGTATGTAGTAGGCACAAGAATAAGTATGGATGTTCTTTACGGTGAGTAGTTTTAGACTTTTGAATATTGGTGGAGTATGCTGTCTGGAGTGGGAATTTGTTATTATTCTGACTGCAGCCTTTTCCTGGGTTATTAGTGGTCTTAGGTGATTGAATGTTGTTGATCCCCATAGGACAAATTCCAAAGGTAAGATAAAGGTAGATGAGTGAAGAGATGAGTTAATACACCAGTTGTCTCCCATCAAGGTAGGGGGATGCAAAAAAGGAGAGACAACACATTTATAGTTGTTCACTCGATCACTGTCTTGCCAGCAGTGTGCTGACATCACAGTTCAGATGACCCTTGGAACTGTAATATTCCCACCTGTTCTTCAGAGTAAAGCTGCTGCACATCCCACCTCCAGGACTCAAGTCTTTCTAACCAGTTTTCCCTGAACCTCTTCCTAAATGTTACCTTGCTCACACTAACACCACATCAAGTCATAAAAGTCAATTGCATCCACTTCGTTCAATTTAACTACGGTAATTAATTTTGAAAATAATTAGAATAATTTCTCCAGACTAAAAATTTAATAGAATTTGCAAATGAGTTTTTTTGGAAAACTTTTCTTATTGCTATAATAACATTTAATTATAGGGGACTAAAATGAAACAGGGTAATTCTGCTGAAAATTATTATTTTAATTTTAATTTTTTTTGTATTACTGAATTACAGGTGAGAATATAGCAGACAATGGTGGCTTGAAAGCCAGTTACCGAGCCTACCAGGAGTGGGTTAAGGAAAATGGAGAAGAGAAAGCGCTACCGGGAATCAGTCTTACCCATCAACAACTGTTCTTCCTCGGCTTTTCTCAGGTGGGATAATCGCGGATTTGACGGTGTAGTAATTTAGGTTTGGGAAGTAAAAAATTCTACAGTAAAATTATTCGTAATGAAACTTCCAAGACATACATGTATATCAAGACATATCTTTGAAGGGTCAATAGATTGTATCATTTTATTAATGGTATGTATTCAACATTGACAAGTTGATGAGTAAGATACATGTTCAACAGTTGGGATCTTTATTGTCTACAATAACAACAACAGGTGAACCAAAATGTCTTAACTGCAGTACAAACCACTTTAACTTTCTAGTGTAGCTCAGGATCAACGTTCCTTAGGTTAATTTAGTAGTGTGAGATGCATAGTTTCTCTCTCTTGTATATAGTTTCTTAGTGCCCAACTATTGCTCATGTGTTCTACTCATCAGTATATTTTATAGTATAGAGTTAGTAATCTAGCATTCTGAATTTCAGACATTCCCAAAGATAGAAATAGAAGTACAGTGGAACCTCGACTTACGAGTTTAATCTATTCAGTGACCTAGCTCGTAACTCAATTTGCTCATATATCAAATCAATTTTCCTCATTTAAATTAATTGAAATGCCATTAATCTGTTCCAGCAGAATTCCTGCTCTCGGGAGGCAGGACAAAATACTTCAATATGACGCTAATATCAACTCTACGACTTATTTATCTATCATAATTCATCTAATATGACATAATAAACAATATATATAACATAGAAACTTGATATACTATACTCTAGAATGAATAAAATATGTCATTATGTGATTAGTGGTGGCGGCGGCAGCCATTTCCACTCCTGCTCTGACTATATCTTCCCATGCTCTTATTATAAGAGAAAACGGAGTGTTTGTGAGGCTAACTGCACTAGATAACTGGTTTCATAAGGAAAACATTGAAACAATGTACAGTGGTCCCTCGGTTTTCGCCAAAAATTCGTTCCAGAATGCTGCTCAAGTGCCATTACCGAACGAATTTACTTCCTTAAGAAATAATGTCACGTAGGTTAGTCTATTTCAGACCCCCAAAAATACACTTGCAACAGCACTTACGAAAATACACTTACATAAATGTTCGAGTTTGGAGATGCACGAAAACCGAGGGACCACTGTATTTATAAATAAGAAATACGTATTGGATAAAAACATAATAGAGAATGTAAAGAAATAAACTGGTTTTATAAAGTGTACGTACGCTGGCGGAGGTGGAGGGTGGAAGATAGGCTACTTTCTACTAGCTCGTACTGCCTCGCAAACAACCCGCACACCTCGCTTGTCTATCTGTGATTTCATGCTGTAATTCCATGGACATCATCCTCTTTTTCTTCTCAGCACTGTCCTTTGCACTTACTTTCTTAGGACCCATGGTTAGAAAAAAGAAATTTGGCAATAATAACACGGCGACATAAACACACGCACAGCTCAGCTGATGTGGCGTTCGCTGCGCCAACTAGTGGCGGTGTTCTGAAACTCGCTCATTATTATTATTATTATAATAATTATTATTATTATTAATTTAGGGAACTGGAGCACAGATCCAATTCCCTAGATCAAGAGCCCCTCACCAGCTTCAAGGAGCCTTGACACTGGTAAGGGGCTCTTGATCTAGGGAATTGGATCATTTCTATCAAACTTCTGAAGACCGGTGTTAGATGGAATCCACAGAAAGTGTACTGTGACTCCGCTGTCCACAACCCTACCATACCTGTGTCTGGCTTCTGACACAAGCATGACACAATTGACACTCATAGAGTTAAGAGCATTTATGGATGATAGAGAATCAGTTACAATCAAAGTGTCAACCTTATATACATAGATTCATTTGAGTGCAAAGAGTATAGCAAACAGTTTAGTTTGAAGGGTAGAAGCCTACTTGTTGATGCGTGATCCAGTTTTATGACTCCCTGACCATGGGTTCTATCCCCGCCCATGGTATGGTTTGTTTGCAATAGTGTCATTACGATTTTGTGAGTCATCCAATTTCTATGTGCACCAACAGCAGCACTACATAGAAAGCCCCTCGTTATGAAAATAATTTTTGTAGCCTTAAAATTAACATATAATTAATGAAGAATTGTAAATCTAGGTTACTTTACTAGAAAACTATGGTTTGAAAAATACTGCAACAGTATACTACTCTAGTAATTTGGTTTATGATTTATGAAAATTTGAGAGCTTGTTTAATAATATGGGACAACATTTGTATTGGTGAACACAGAGGTACAACGTATTTTTGGCTAATTATAATAATAATAATAATAATAATAATCCTAGGCAGTAGGTTGGTAGACGGCATGCATAACTGCGATAAACCACCTCAATTACTGGGAATGCTTGAAGTTCCTAAACCTGTACTCCCTAGAACGCAGGCAGGAGAGATACATTATTAAATACATTTGGAAAATCCTAGAGGGATTAGTACCAAACTTGCACACGAAAATCACTCCCTACGAAGGCAAAAGACTCGGCAGACGATGCAACA
The DNA here is from genome assembly GCA_009830355.1 of Cherax destructor. Classification (NCBI taxonomy): domain Eukaryota; kingdom Metazoa; phylum Arthropoda; class Malacostraca; order Decapoda; family Parastacidae; genus Cherax; species Cherax destructor. Next base: position 22,835 of record WNWK01029579.1, read on the forward strand.
TCATCCCAATGAAAAGCAGGGGTGCCACTAGCACGTTGAGAGACAACACACTAAGTGTCAGGGGCCCAAGACTGTTCAACTGCCTCCCAGCTTACATAAGGAGGATTACTAATAGACCCCTGGTTGTCTTCAAGCAGGCACTGGACAGGCACCTAAAGTTGGTACCTGACCAGCCAGGCTGTGGTTCGTACGTTAGACTGCGTGCAGCCAGCAGTAACAGTGTGGTTGATCAGGCCCAGACTAAGGGTCGACAATCCAAATGAATTCTTTATGAACGAGACCTAAAATTTGGTCATCTCAAAAATCTCGGATATTATCCTAACACCACAAGACTTTGAAAAGGCAATAAATGACATGCCCATGCACTCTGCCCCAGGCCCAGACTCATGGAACTCCGTGTTCATCAAGAACTGCAAGAAGCCCGTCGCGTGCCTTCAGCATTCTATGGAGAGGGAGCATGGACACAGGGGTCATCCCACACTCACTAAAAACAACAGACATAGCCCCACTCTACAAAGGTGGCAGTAAAGCAATTGCAAAGAACTACAGACTGATAGCACTAACATCCCATATCATAAAAATCTTTGAAAGGGTTCTAAGAAGCAAGATCGAACCACCTAGATACCCATCAACTACACAACCCAGGGCAACACGGGTTTAAAGCAGGTCGCTCCTGCCTGTCTCTGCTACTTTATCACTATGACAAGGTCTTTTATGCTGTAGAGGATAAAAAAAATACAGATGTAGTATACACAGATTAGATTTTGCCACTGAAGTGACTAGTTTATTGTGCACCCCATATCCATCCTGTGGACGGTAGCACAAGAGCATATGGATACACAAAAGACCTAGGAACTAGGCCCCAAAAGGGTTAACGGTGTACATTTGGATTTATATCTACATATCTACAGTTCACTTATCTGTTACAAGCAAATTTAGGAAATTTGCTTAATATATTTTTTATCTTATTTTCATTAATAAAATATCTTGACAACTCTCACCAACTGAGACAGCAAACAGACTTAATGTTTTCTTCTCCACCATAGGAAAGAATCTAGCGAGTAGGATCCCAAGCTCGAACACTCGTCCAACAGACTACCTCACCAACACCTACCCAGATACACTATTCCTAGCTCCTACCAACTCAATTGAAGTCTCACTCATAATCAACACCCTTAAAAACAAAGCAGGAGACATAAACAGCTTACCACCCTTTATGTACAAAAAAGCTACACATGTACTGTCACCAATTATAGCAGCATTATTCAATAAATCCATTGAATCTTCAACCTTCCCATCAATTCTCAAAATAGCTAGGGTCACCCCGATCCACAAAGGAGGTGACCAAACTGACTTGAACAATTATAGACCAATCTCAAATTTACCACTGCTTTCTAAAATTTTCGAAAAATTAATTCATAAACAGATCTATTCCTACCTCG
>WNWK01029580.1:0-24276 GCA_009830355.1 Cherax destructor
TAAAAAAATTTTTTTAAAATTTTTTTTTTAAAACCCCAAAATGAAAAAAAAAAAGGGAAAAAATTTTTTTAAATTTAAAATTTGAAATTTTTTAAAAAGCCAAGAAAAACTTTTTAATTTTTTGGATATTTAACCTTAAAAATACCCAAAAAAACCCCCATTTAGATTTTTTTTTTCTTTAAAAAGGAAATTTCATTATGTAGGTTTTTTTTTATAAAAAAGAAAAAAAAAAAGTAACGCCAAGAAAATTTGTTTTTTGGAATTTGGGAAAAAAATTTATGGGGCTTAAACGATTGTTTTATTTTAAGGTTTTTTTTTGATTGAAAAAAGTCCCTTTTTTAGGATTTTTTAAAAGGGGCCAAAATTCGAAAAATTTTAACTTATTAAGGGGTTTTGGGAAAAATTTTTTTAAAAAAAGGTTATGATAGTGTTTTTGGGTAATTTTTTAAAAAAAAAAACGTTTGAAGGGAAATTTTTTAAAAAAAATTTTTAAAAAATCTGATGCTAAAAAGTCTGTTTTAACATTTTTAAATGATATTCTGAATCAGCTAAAATAGTACACCGTTGATTTTAAGTCATTTTAAATTTGCGAAAATGGGAAAACGCGAACTATAGTTCAGATTCGAAAAACTTCTTCAAATGGAATGGTCATGATGTGTTTGTGACTTGCTCCAACATGAAAAATCCGATATACGCATGAGAATATAGTTCAATGGATTACTGAAAAGAGGTTATGTGCTAAAGATCTGTTTTATTTTAGTGTATATTCTGAATCACATTGAAAATATCGTGGATTATCATTTTGCATTGAAAATGGCCGAAAAACTTTTTCTCAAAATGAAATTGGCATGATGATAGTGTTTGTGGATAATGTCCCCAAACATGAAAAATCAAATATACAGCTTAATGAGAATATTAGCCCTCATTGGAATCTGAAAAGTATTGTCTAAAACGTCTGTTTTTTAAGTGTATATTCTGAATCGCAGAAAATATACCCGGTTTGATTAGTATTTTTAAAATTTGGCCGAAATGGCGAACGCTGACGTAGGATTTCGGGAACTTTTCTAATAATGTCTATGATAGTGTTTGTTGATATTATCCCAACATGAAAAATCAGAATATACAGCTTAGAGATATTACCCATTTTTGAAAAGAGTGTAGGGTAAAAGATCTGTTTTAATTTTATGTATATTCTGAATCATTGAAAATATACACCACAAACGAAATAATTAGGATTTCAACTTCTCTCAAAATGATGTATGATAGTGTTTGTTGGACAATGTCCCAAACATAAAATAGAATATCACTAAGAGAATATTAGCTTCCCATTGGATTACTGAAAAGGGCCTGATGGGCTAAAACGATCTGTTTTTCATTTTTATTATATTCTGATATAAAAAAACCGTTATTTTATCATTTTAATTTGGGAAAAGGAAAAAATGAACGTTGGTTTGGGAAAAATTTTTTCAAAATGGAAATTGGTCATGATGATAGTGTTTTGGATCAATTGCTCACACATGAAAAAATCAAATATAAAGAGAATATTGCCTCATTATTTCTTGAAAAGAGGCCTGAGGCAAAGATCTGTTTCATTTTTAAGTGTTCTGAATCACTTAAAATTCCGTGTGATTTTAATCATTTTTTTGGCGAAAATAAAACAGGGTTGAAAACTTTTTTTAAAAGGAAATTGGATGATGGTGTTTGTGGATCATTTCAAACGAAAAATCCAGAATTCGTAATGAAATTTAGCTTCTATTAATTTGAAAAAGGGCTTATGGGTAAAGTCTGTTTTTACATTTTTAAGTTATATTCTGAATAGCTTGAAAATAGTAACCGGTTTATTTTAGTCATTTTTAAATTTAAAGGAAAAAAACTATTTTTTCTCAAAATGGAAATTTCAGATGTAGTGTTTGTTGGTATTGCTCCACAAACATGAAAAATCCAGAAATAAGCAATGAGAATATTAGCTTCCCAATTAAATTCGGAAAAGAGCCTTTTGGTCTAAAACGATCTTTTTTCATTTTAAGTTTTTCAGCATTGAAAATAGTACACCGGTTGATTTAAGTCATTTTAAAAAATGGGGCTTCAGGGAAAAAATTTTCTCTCAAAAGAAATTGGTCATGATGTGTGTTTGTTGGATCAATTGCTCCCAAAGAAAAAATCCAGAATATACGAATAGAATACCTCAATTAAATTTGGGAAGAGGGCTTATGGTCTAAAAGATCTGTTTTACATTTTGTATATTCTAATTAAAATAGTAACTTTGATTTAAGTCATTTTAAAATTTGAAATGGCAAACTGATGTTAGGGATTTTTGGGCGAAAAATTTTTTAAATGGAAATTGGTCATGATGATAGTGTTTGTTGGATCAATTTCCCAAAAATGAAAATCAGAATATCAATAGAATATTTCCTCATTAGGAATTCGGGAAAAGGGCCTCTATGGTGCTAAAACGATCTTTTTACAAAGTGTATATTCTGAATCAGCATTGAAAATAGTACACCGTGTGATTTTAAGTCATTTTTAAAATTTGGCGAGAAAATGGTAAACGCTCAGATTTATATCAGGGAGGAAAAACTTTTCTCTCAAAATGGAAATTGTCATGATGATAGTGTTTGTTGGATCAATTGCTCCCACAAACATGAAAAATCAGAATATACAGCTCAATGAGAATATTAGCTTTCTCAATTAAGAATTACTGGGAAAGAGGGCCTCGTATGGTGCTAAAATGATCTGTTTTACATTTTTAAGTGTATATTCTGAATCAGCATTGAAAATAGTACACCTGGTGTGATTTTAAGTCATTTTTAAAATTTGGCCGAAAATGGTGAAAAACGCTGAACTATAGTTCAGGGATTTTTGCGAAAAACTTTTTCTCTCAAAATAGAAATTGGTCATGATGATAGTGTTTGTTGGATCAATTGCTCCACAAACATGAAAAAATCCAGAATATACAGCTTAATGAGAATATTAGCTTCCTCAATTAGAATTACTGGGAAAAGAGGGCCTCGTATGGTGCTAAAACGATCTGTTTTTACATTTTTAAGTGTATATTCTGAATCAGCATTGAAAATAGTACACCGGTGTGATTTTAGTCATTTTTAAATTTGGCGAAAATGGGAAAGCTGAACGTTCAGGAAATTTTTAGGGCGAAAAACTTTTCTCTCAAAAGAAATTGGTCTGATGATAGTGTTTGTTGGATCAATTTTCCTCAAAACATGAAAAATCCAGAATATACAGCTTAATGGAATATTAGCTTCCTAATTGAATTACTGGGAAAAGAGGGCCTTGTATGGGGCTAAAAGATCTGTTTTTAATTTTTAAGTGTATATTCTGAATCAGCATTGAAAATAGTACACCAGCAAAAAAACCTGAACTAATTCAGGGATTTTTCGGCGAAAAACTTTCTCTCAAAATGGAAATTGGTCATTATGATAGTGTTTGTTGGATCAATTGCTCCCCACAAACATAAAAAAATCCAGAATATCAGGCAAGAGAATATTAGCTTCCAATTGGAATTACTGGGAAAAAGGCTCGTATGGTGCTAAAACGATCTGTTTTTACATTTTAAGTGTATATTCTGAATCAGCATTGAAAATAGTACACCGGTGTGATTTGGTCATTTTTAAAATTTTGGGTCGAAAAAATTTTCTAAATGGGAAAAATTGGGAAGGGATTTTTTGGAAAAATTTTCCCCAAAATGGAAAATCCCGAAAATAGGTTTGGAAAAATTGCTCCAAAAAACTGAAAAAATCAATATGGTGAAATATCTTTTTAATTTTTAAGGGTGTATATTCCCAAAAAACCGACCTTGAAAATAGTTAAAATACCGGGGGTTTTATTTTAAGTCATTTTTTAAAATTTGGCGGAAAATGGCGAAAAAGCTGAACTATAGTTCAGGGGATTTTAAGGCGAAAAATTTTTCTCTCAAAATGGAAATTGGTCATGATGATAGTGTTTGTTGGATCAATTGCTCCCCACAAACATGAAAAAATCCAGAATATACAGGGCAATGAGAATATTTGCTTCCTCAATTAGGAATTACTGGGAAAAGAGGGCCTCGTATGGTGCTAAAACGATCTGTTTTTACATTTTTAATGTATATTCTGAATCAGCATTGAAAATAGTACACATGGTGTGATTTTAAGTCATTTTTAAAATGTGGCTGAAAATAGCGAAAAACGCTGAACTATAGTTCAGGGATTTTTAAGGGCGAAAAAACTTTTTCTCTCAAAATTGAAATTTGTCATGATGATAGTGTTTGTTGGATCAATTGCTCCCCACAAACATGAAAAAATCCAGAATATACAGCCCAATGAGAATATTAGCTACCTCAATTAGGAATTACTATGAAATGAGAGCTTCGTATGGTGCTAAAACGATCTGTTTTTACATTTTTAAGTGTATATTGTGAATCAGCATTGAGAATAGTACACCCAGTGTGATTTTAAGTCATTTGTAAAATTTGGCTACAAGCCCCCGGATGCAACGTCCCAACAATTCCAGGAACAGCTTCTGAAAATTGACCACTGTCTGGAAAATCTTCCAGCTCCTGCCCCCAACATCTTGCTACTGGGGGATTTCAACCTCAGGCACCTAAAATGGAGGAACATTGCAAACAATGTGGTAGCAGAGATAACACCAGGAGGCAGCTCAGATGAAAATTCACACATGCATGAACTTTTAAATCTCTGCACCAAGTTCACCTTAAACCAGCAAATAGTAGAGCCCACAAGATTAGAGAATACGCTGGACCTCATCTTCACCAACAATGATGATCTGATACGAAATGTCATCATATCAAAAACAATATACTCAGATCACAACATAATAGAGGTCCAGACATGCATGCGGGAGCTCCAGATCAACAAAATGTGATCAGCCATGAGGGAGCTTTCTCCAAATTCAACTTCAATAACAAAACATAAGGTGGGACCAAGTAAACCAAGTCCTAAATGATATAAACTGGGAAGATTGCCTAAGCATCACGGATCCCAACCTATGTCTTGAACAAATTAACTCTGTGGTACTTGAGGTTTGCTCAAGGCAAATTCCCTTAAGGAAAAGGAGGAGAAGATGCAAACTAGAAAGAGAGGCGCTCCCTATACAGGCGAAGGCACAGAATAACGGAGCGGCTACAGGAGGCCAATATCTCTGAAATACGTAGGGAGACACTAGTCAGAGAAATAGCAAACATCGAATTAAAACTAAAGGAATCTTATAGGAATCAAGAGACACGGGAAGAACTAAGAGCCATAAATGAAATTGAAAGAAACCCTAAGTATTTCTTTTCCTATGCAAAATCAAAGTCGAGAACAACAACCAGTATTGGGCCCCTACTTAAACCGGATGGGTCCTACACAGATGACAGCAAGGAAATGAGTGAGTTACTTAAATCCCAGTATGACTCAGTCTTTAGCGAGCCACTAACCAGACTGAAAATCGAAAACCTAAATGATTTTTTCATGAGAGTGCCACAGAACTTGACAGACGCATGCCTTTCTGACATCATCACTACGCCAAATGACTTTGAAAAGGCAATAAATGACATGCCCATGCACTCCGCTCCAGGCCCAGACTCATGGAACTCCGTGTTCATCAAGAACTGCAAGAAGCCCCTATCACATGCTTTTAACATCCTATGGAGAGGGAGCATGGACACTGGGATCGTCCCGCAGCTACTAAAAACAACAGACATAGCCCCGCTCCACAAAGGGGGCAGTAAAGCAATAGCAAAGAACTACAGACCAATTGCGCTAACGTCCCATATCATAAAAATCTTTGAAAGGGTTCTAAGAAGCAAGATCGCCACCCATCTTGATACCCATCAATTGCACAACCCAGGACAGCATGGGTTTAGAGCAGGCCGCTCCTGTCTGTCCCAACTACTGGACCACTACGACAAGGTCCTGGATGCTCTAGAAGATAAACAGAATGCAGATGTTATATACACAGATTTTGCAAAAGCCTTTGACAAGTGTGACCATGGTGTAATAGCACACAAAATGCGTGATAAAGGAATAACAGGAAAAGTTGGTAGATGGATTTATAATTTCCTAACACATAGAACACAAAGAGTAGTAGTCAACAGAGTAAAGTCTGAGGCAGCTACTGTGAAAAGCTCTGTTCCACAAGGCACAGTACTTGCTCCCATCCTATTCCTCATCCTCATATCAGACATTGACAGGGATATAAGCCACAGTGCTGTGTCTTCCTTTGCAGATGACACCCGAATCTGTATGACAGTGTCCACCGTTGAAGACACTGCAAGACTCCAAGCAGACATAAACCAAATCTTTAAATGGGCTGCAGAAAACAATATGAAGTTCAATGATGAGAAATTTCAATTACTCAGATACGGAAAACGTGAAGAAATTAAAATCTCATCGGAGTACAAAACTAATTCCAACCACACAATAGAGCGAAAAACTAATGTCAAAGACCTGGGAGTGTTCATGTCAGAGGATCTCACCTTCAATGACCATAACAATGTAGCAATTGCATCTGCTCGAAAAATGACAGGATGGATAATGAGAACCTTCAAAACCAGGGATGCCAAGCCCATGTTGACACTTTACAGATCGCTTGTTCTATCTAGGCTGGAATATTGCTGCACACTAACTGCACCTTTCAAGGCGGGTGAAATTGCTGACCTTGAAAATGTGCAGAGAACCTTCACGGCACGCATAAGTGCGATAAACCACCTCAACTACTGGGAACGCTTGAAGTTCCTAAACCTGTACCTCTAGAACGCAGGCGGAGAGATACATTATTATATACACATGGAAAATTCTCGAGGGCTTAGTACCAAACTTGCACACAAAAATCACTCCCTACGAAAGCAAAAGACTCGGCAGGCGATGTAACATTCCCCCAATGAAGAGCAGGGGTGCCACTAGCACGTTGAGGGACAACACAATAAGTGTGAGGGGCCCAAGATTGTTCAACTGCCTCCCAGCATACATCAGGGGGATTACCAACAAGCCCCTGGCTGTCTTCAAGCAGGCACTGGACAGGCACCTCAAGTCGGTACCTGATCAGCCGGGCTGTGGTTCGTACGTTGGACTGTGTGCGGCCAGCAGTAACAGCCTGGTTGATCAGGCTCTGGTCCAACAAGAGGCCTGGTCACGGACCGGGCCGCGGGGGCGTTGACCCCTGGAATTCTCTCCAGGTAGACTCCAGATAGGGATTTTTTCGGGCGAAAAAACTTTTTCTCTCAAAATGGAAATTGGTCCTGATGATAGTGTTTGTTGGATCAATTACTACCCACAAACATGAAAAAATCCAGAATATACAGCTCAACAAGAATATTAGCTTCCTCAATGAGGAATTACTGGAAAAGAGTGCCTCGTATGGTGCTAAAACGATCTGTTTTTACATTTTTAAGTGTATATTCTGAAGCAGCATTGAAAATAGTACACCCGGTTTGATTTTAAGTCATTTTTAAAATTTGGCTGAAAATGGCGAAAAACGCTGAACGTTCAGGAATTTTTTCGGGCGAAAAAACGTTTTCTCTCAAAATGGAAATTGGTCATGATGATAGTGTTTGTATGATCAATTGCTCCCCACAAACATGAAAAAATCCAGAATATACAGGGCAATGAGAATATTTGCTTCCTCAATTAGGAATTACTGGGAAAAGAGGGCCTCATATGGTGCTAAAACGATCTGTTTTTACATTTTTAATGTATATTCTGAATCAGCATTGAAAATAGTACACATGGTGTGATTTTAAGTCATTTTTAAAATGTGGCTGAAAATAGCGAAAAACGCTGAACTTCAGGGATTTTTTCGTGCGAAAAAACTTTTTCTCTCAAAAGGAAATTGGTCATGATGATAGTGTTTGTTGGATCAATTGCTCCCCACAAACATGAAAAAATCCAGAATATACATCATAATGAGAATATTAGCTTCCTCAATTAGGAATTACTGGGAAAAGAGGGCCTAGCATGGTGTTAAAACGATCTGTTTTTACATTTTTAAGTGCATATTCTGAATCTGCATTGAAAATAGTACACCCCGTGTGATTTTAAGTCATTTTAAAAAATTAGCCGGAAATGGCGAAAAAACTTTTTCTCTCAAAACGGAAATTGGTCATGATGATAGTGTTTGTTGGATCAATTGCTCCCCACAAATATTAAAAAATCCAGAATATACAGCTTAATGAGAATATTAGCTTCCTCAATTAGGAATTACTGGGAAAAGAGGGCCTCCTATGGTGCTAAAACTATCTGTTTTTACATTTTTAAATGTATATTCTGAATCAGCATTGAAAATAGTACACCTGGTGTGATTTTAAGTCATTTTTAAAATTTGGATGAAAATGGCGAAAAACAGGCGAAAATTAGCTTCCTCAATTAGGAATTACTTGGTAAAGAGGGCCTCGTATTGTGCTAAAACGATCTGTTTTTACATTTTTAAGTGTATATTCTGAATCAGCATTGAAAATAGTACACCTAGTGTGATTTTAGGTCATTTTTAAAATTTGGCCGAAAATGGCGAAAAACGCTGAACTATAGTTTAGGGATTTTTTCGGCCGAAAAAACATTTTCTCTCAAAATGGAAATTGGTCTTTTCCCAGTAATTCCTAATTGAGGAAGCTAATATTCTCATTATGCTGTATATTCTTGATTTTTTCATGTTTCTGGGGAGCAATTGATCCAACAAACACTATCATCATGACCAATTTTCATTTTGAGAGAAAAAGTTTTTTTTGCCCGAAAAAATCCCTGAACTATAGTTCAGCATTTTACGCTTCAGGGATTTTTTCGGGTGAAAAAACTTTTTCTCTCAAAATGGAAATTGTTCATGATGATACTGTTTGTTGGATCAATTGCTCCCCACAAACATGAAAAAATCAAGAATATACAGCTTAATGAAAATATTAGCTTCCTCAATTAGTAATTCCTCGGAAAAGAGGGCCTCATATGGTGTTAAAACAATCTGTTTTTACATTTTTAAGTGTATATTCTGAATCAGCATTGAAAGTAGTACACCTGGTGTGATTTTAAGTCATTTTTAAAATTTGGCTGAAAATAACGAAAAACGCTGAACTATAGTTCAGGGATTTTTTCAGGCGAAAAAACTTTTTCTCTCAAAATGGAAATTCGTCATGATGATAGTGTTTCTTGGATCAATTGCTCCCCACAAACATGAAAAAATCCAGAATATACAGCTCAATGAGAATATTAGCTTCCTCAATTAGGAATTACTATGAAAAGAGGGCCTCATATGGTGCTAAAACGATCTGTTTTTACATTTTTAAGTGTATATTCTGAATCAGCATTGAAAATAGTACACCTGGTGTGATTTTAAGTCATTTTTAAAATTTGGCTGAAAATGGCGAAAAACGCTGAACTATAGTTCAGGGATTTTTCAGGCGAAAAAACTTTTTCTCTCAAAATGGAAATTGGTCATGATGATAGTGTTTGTTGGATCAATTGCTCCCCACAAACATGAAAAAATCCAGAATATACAGCTTAATGAGAATATTAGCTTCCTCAATTAGGAATTACTGGGAAAAGAGGGCCTCGTATGGTGTTAAAACGATCTGTTTTTACATTTTTAGGTGTATATTCTGAATCAGCATTGAAAATAGTACACCCGGTGTGATTTTAAGTCATTTTTAAAATTTAGCCGAAAATGGCAAAAAACGTTCAGGGATTTTTTTGGGCGAAATTAGTCAATTAGTCAATTAGGAATTACTAGGAAAAGAGGGCCTTGTATGGTGCTAAAACGATCTGTTTTTACATTTTTAAGTGTATATTCTGAATAAGCATTGAAAATAGTACACCTGGTGTGATTTTAGGTCATTTTTAAAATTTGGCTGAAAATGGCGAAAAACGCTGAACTATAGTTCAGGGATTTTTTCGTGCGAAAAAACTTTTTCTCTAAAAAGGGAAATTGGTCATGATCATAATGTTTGTTGGATCAATTGCTCCCCACAAACATGAAAAAATCCAGAATATACAGCATAATAAGAATATTAGCTTACTCAATTAGGAATTACTTGGAAAAGAAAGCCTCATATAGTGCTAAAACGATTTGATTTTACATTTTTAAGTGTATATTCTGAATCATCATAGAAAATAGAACCCCTGGTGTGATTTTAAATCATTTTTAGAATTTGGCCGAAAATGGCAAAAAATGCTGAACTATAGTTCAGGGATTTTTTCGGGAAAAACACGTTTTCTCTCAAAATGGAAATTGGTCATGATGATAGTGTTTGTTGGATCAATTGCTCCCAACAAACATGAAAAAATCCAGAATATACAGCTCAATGAGAATATTAGCTTCCTCAATTAGGAATTACTATGAAAAGAGGGCCTCGTATGGTGCTAAAACGATCTGTTTTTACATTTTTAAGTGTATATTCTGAATCAGCATTGAAAATAGTACACCTGGTGTGATTTTAAGTCATTTTTAAAATTTGGCGAAAATGGCGAAAATACTGAACTATAGTTCAGGGATTTTTTCGGGAAAAAACACGTTTTCTCTAAAAATGGAAATTGGTCATGATGATAGTGTTTGTTGGATCAATTGCTCCCAACAAACATGAAAAAATCCAGAATATACAGCCCAATGAGAATATTACCTTCCTCAATTAGAAATTACTATGAAAAGAGGGCCTCTTATAGTGCTAAAACTATCTGTTTTTACATTTTTAAGTGTATATTCTGAATCAGCATTGAAAATAGTACACCCGGTGTGATTTTAAGTCATTTTTAAAATTTGGCCGAAAATGGCGAAAAATGCTGAACTATAGTTCAGGGATTTTTCGGGTGAAAAAACTTTTTCTCTCAAAATGGAAATTGGTCATGATGATAGTGTTTGTTGGATCAATTGCTCCCCACAAACATGAAAAAATCTAGAATATACAGCTTAATTAGAATATTAGCTTCCTCAATTAGGAATTACTGGTGCTAAAAGGATCTGTTTTTACATTTTTAAGTGTATATTCTGAATCAGCATTGAAAATTGTACACCCGGTGTGATTTTAAGTCATTTTTTAATTTAGGCAGAAAATGACGAAAAACGCTGAAAAAGAAAAGAGAGCCTCCTATGGTGCTAAAACGATATGTTTTTACATTTTTAAGTGTATATTCTGAATCAGCATTGAAAATAGTACACACGGTGTGATTTTAAGTCATTTTTAAAATATGGCCGAAAATGGCGAAAAACGCTGAACTATACTTTTTCTCTCAAAATGGAAATTGGTCATGATGATAGTGTTTATTGGATCAATTGCTCCCCACAAACATGAAAAAATCCAGAATATACAGCTTAATGAGAATATTAGCTTCCTCAATTAGGAATTACTAGGAAAAGAGTGCCTCATATGGTGCTAAAACGATCTGTTTTTACATTTTTAAGTGTATATTCTGAAGCAGCATTGAAAATAGTACACCCAGTTTGATTTTAAGTCATTTTTAAAATTTAGCTGAAAATGGTGAAAAACGCTGAACGTTCAGGAATTTTTTCGGGCGAAAAAACTTTTTCTCTCAAAATGGAAATTGGTCATGATGATAGTGTTTGTTGCATCAATTGCTCTTCACAAACATGAAAAAATTATGAATATTAGCTTCCTCAATTAGGAATTACTGGGAAAAGGGGGCCTCTTATGGTGGTAAAACGATCTGTTTTTACATTTTTAAGTGTATATTCTGAATCAGCATTGAAAATAGTACACACGGTGTGATTTTAAGTCATTTTTAAAATTTGGCCGAAAATGACGAAAAATGCTGAATTATAGGGATTTTTTCAGGCGAAAAAACTTTTTCTCTCAAAATGGAAATTGGTCCTGATGATAGTGTTTGTTGTATCAATTACTCCCCACAAACATGAAAAAATCCAGAATATACAGCTCAACGAGAATATTAGCTTCCTCAATTAGGAATTGCTGGGAAAAGAGGGCCTCTTACGGTGCTAAAACTATCTGTTTTTACATTTTTAAGTGTATATTCTGAATCAGCATTGAAAATAGTACACACGGTGTGATTTTAAGTCATTTTTAAAATTTGGCTGAAAATAGCGAAAAACGCTGAACTATAGTTCAGGGATTTTTTCGGGTGAAAAAACTTTTTCTCTCAAAATGGAAATTGGTCATGATGATAGTGTTTGTTGGATCAATTGCTCCCCACAAACATGAAAAAATCCAGAATATACAGCCCAATGAGAATATAAGCTTCCTCAATTAGGAATTACTATGAAAAGAAGGCCTCATATGGTGCTAAAACGATCTGTTTTTACATTTTTAAGTGTATATTCTGAATCAGCATTGAAAATAGTACACCCGGTGTGATTTTAAGTCATTTTTAAAATTTTGCTATTTCGGCGAAAAAACGTTTTCTCTCAAAATGGAAATTGGTCATGATGATAGTGTTTGTTGGATCAATTGCTCCCAACAAACATGAATAAATCCAGAATATACAGCTTAATGAGAATATTAGCTTACTCAATTAGGAATTACTGGGAAAAGAGGGCCTCATATGGTGCTAAAATGATCTGTTTTTACATTTTTAAATGTATATTCTGAATCAGCATTGAAAATAGTACACCTGGTGTGATTTTAAGTCATTTTTAAAATTTGGATGAAAATGGCGAAAAACAGGCGAAAATTAGCTTCCTCAATTAGGAATTACTTGGAAAAGAGGGCCTCGTATTGTGCTAAAACGATCTGTTTTTACATTTTTAAGTGTATATTCTGAATCAGCATTGAAAATAGTACACCTAGTGTGATTTTAGGTCATTTTTAAAATATGGCCGAAAATGGCGAAAAACGCTGAACTATAGTTTAGGGATTTTTTCGGCCGAAAAAACATTTTCTCTCAAAATGGAAATTGGTCTTTTCCCAGTAATTCCTAATTGAGGAAGCTAATATTCTCATTATGCTGTATATTCTTGATTTTTTCATGTTTCTGGGGAGCAATTGATCCAACAAACACTATCATCATGACCAATTTTCATTTTGAGAGAAAAAGTTTTTTTGCCCGAAAAAATCCCTGAACTATAGTTCAGCGTTTTTCGCTTCAGGGATTTTTTCGGGTGAAAAAACTTTTTCTCTCAAAATGGAAATTGTTCATGATGATAGTGTTTGTTGGATCAATTGCTCCCCACAAACATGAAAAAATCCAGAATATACAGCTCAATGAGAATATTAGCTTCCTCAATTAGGAATTACTATGAAAAGAGGGCCTCATATGGTGCTAAAACGATCTGTTTTTGCATTTTTAAGTGTATATTCTGAATCAGCATTGAAAATAGTACACCTGGTGTGATTTTAAGTCATTTTTAAAATTTGGCCGAAGATGGCGAAAAACGCCATTTTCTCTCAAAATGGAAATTGGTCATGATGATAGTGTTTGTTGGATCAATTGCTCCCCACAAACATGAAAAAATACACAGAATATACAGCTCAATGAAAATAGTAGCTTCCTCAATTAGGAATTACTGGGAAAAGAGGGCCTCCTATGATGCTAAAACGATCTGTTTTTGAATTTTTAAAAGTATATTCTGAATCAGCATTGAAAATAGTACACCCGGTGTGATTTTAAGTCATTTTTAAAATTTGCCCGAAAATGGCGAAAAACAGGCGAAAATTAGCTTCCTCAATTAGGAATTAATTGGAAAAGAGGGCCTTGTATGGTGCTAAAACGATCTGTTTTTACATTTTTAAGTGTATATTCTGAATCAGCATATTGATCCAACAAACACTATCATCATGACAAATTTCCATTTTGAGAGAAAAAGTTTTTTCGCCCGAAAAAATCCCTGAACTATAGTTCAGAGTTTTCGCCATTTTCAGCCAAATTTTAAAAATGACTTAAAATCACACCAGGTGTACTATTTTCAATGCTGATTCAGAATATACACTTAAAAATTGTAAAAACCGACCTTTTTAGCACCATACGAGGCCCTCTTTTCCAGTAATTCCTAATTGAGAAAGCTAATATTCTCATTAAGCTGTATATTCCTTTTTTTTTTCATGTTTGTGGGGAGCAATTGATCCAACAAACACTATCATCTTGACCAATTTCCATTTTGAGAGAAAAAGTTTTTTGCCATTTTCGGCCAAATTTTAAAAATGACTTAAAATCACACCAGGTGTACTATTTTCAAAGCTGATTCATTCAGAATATACACTTAAAAATGTAAAAACATATCATTTTAGCACCATAGGAGGCCCTCTTTTCCAAGTAATTCCTAATTGAGAAAGCTAATATTCTCATTAAGCTTTATATTCTGGATTTTTTCATGTTTGTGGGGAGCAATTGATCCAACAAACACTATCATCATGACCAATTTCCATTTTGAGACAAAAAGTTTTTTCGTCCGAAAAAATCCCTGAACTATATGCCAGCGTTTTTCGCCATTTTCAGCCAAATTTTAAAAATGACTTAAAATTACACTGGGTGTACTATTTTCAAAGCTGATTCAGAATATACACTTAAAAATGTAAAAACAGATCGCTTTAGCACCACAGGAGGCCCTCTTTTCCCAGTAATTCCTAATTAAGGAAGGTAATATTCTCATTGAGCTGTATATTCTGGATTTTTTCATGTGTGTGGGGAGCAATTGATCCAACAAACACTATCATCAAGAACAATTTCCATTTTGAGAGAAAAAGTTTTTTTGCCAGAAAAAATCCCTGAACTAGTTCAGTGTTTTCACCACTTTCGGCCAAATTTTAAAAATGACTTAAACTCACATTGGGTGTACTATTTTCAAAGCTGATTCAGAATATACACTTAAAAATGTAAAAACAGATAGTTTTAGCACCATAGGAGGCCCTCTTTTCCCAGTAATTCCTAATTTAGGAAGCTAATATTCTCATTAAGCTGTATATTCTGGATTTTTTTATGTTTGTGTTGAGCAATTGATCTAACAAACACTATCATCATGACCAGTTTCCATTTTGAGAGAAAAAAGTTTTTTCGCCCGAAAAAATCCCCGAGCGTTTTTCGCCATTTTCGGCCAATTTTTAAAAATGACTTAAAATACCACCAGGTGTACTATTTTCAAAGCTGATTCAGAATATACACTTAAAAATGTAAAAACAGATCGTTTTAGCACCATAGGAGGCTGTCTTTTCCCAGTAATTCCTAATTGAGGAAGGTAATATTCTCATTGAGCTGTATATTCTGGATTTTTTCATGTTTGTGGGAAGCAATTGATCCAACAAACACAATCATCATGACCAATTTCCATTTTGAGAGAAAAAGTTTTTTCGCCATTTTCGGCCAAATTTTAAAAATGACTTAAAATCACACCTGGTGTACTATTTTCAATGCTGATTCAGAATATAAACTTAAAAATGTAAAAACAGACCTTTTTAGCACCATAGGAGGCCCTCTTTTCACAGTAATTCCTAATTGAGGAAGCTAGTATTCTCATTAAGATGTATATTCTGGATGTTTTTTATGTTTGTGGGGAGCAATTGATCCAACAAACACTATCATCATGACCAGTTTTTGAGAGAAAAAAGTTTTTTCGCCGGAGAATACAGCGTTTTTCGCCATGTTCTGCCAAATTTTAAAAATGACTTAAAATCACACCAGGTGTACTATTTTCAATGCTGATTCAGAATATACACTTAAAAATGTAAAAACGGATTGTTTTAGCACCATACGAGGCCCTCTTTTCCCAGTAATTCCTAATTTAGGAAGCTAATATTCTCAGTAAGCTGTATATTCTTGATTTTTTTATGTTTGTGTTGAGCAATTGATCCAACAAACACTATCATCATGACCAATTTCCATTTTGAGAGAAAAAGTTTTTTTGCCCTAAAAAATCCCTGAACTATATTTCAACGTTTCCTCCATTTTCGGCCAAATTTTAAAAATGACTTAAAATCACACCAGATGTACTATTTTCAATGCTGATTCAGAATATACACTTAAAAATGTAAAAACAGATCGTTTTAGCACCATACGAGGCCCTCTTTTCCCAGTAATTCCTAATTGAGGAAGCTAATATTCTCATTAAGCTGTATATTCTGGATTTTTTCATGTTTGTGGGAAGCAATTGATCCAACAAACACAATCATCATGAACAATTTCCATTTTGAGAGAAAAAGTTTTTTTGCCCAAAAAAATCCCTGAACTATATTTCAGCGTTTCTGCCATTATCGGCCAAATTTTAAAAATGACTTAAAATCACACCGGGTGTACTATTTTCAATGCTGATTCAGAATATACACTTAAAAATGTAAAAACAGACCTTTTTAGCACCATACAAGGCCCTCTTTTCACAGTAATTCCTAATTGAGGAAGCTAGTATTCTCATTAAGCTGTATATTCTGGATTTTTTTATGTTTGTGTTGAGCAATTGATCCAACAAACACTATCATCATGACCAGTTTCCATTTTGAGAGAAAAAAGTTTTTTCGCTGGAAAAAATCCCTGAACTATAGGTCAGCGTTTTTCACCATTTTCTGCCAAATTTTAAAAATGACTTAAAATCACACCGGGTGTACTATTTTCAATGCTGATTCAGAATATACACTTAAAAATGTAAAAACGGATTGTTTTAGCACCATAAAAGGCCCCCTTTTCGCTGTAATTCCTAATTGAGGAAAGCGTTTTCGCCATTTTCGGGCAAATTTTAAAAATTACTTAAAATCACACCTTGTGTACTATTTTCAATGCTGATTCAGAATATACACTTAAAAATTTAAAAACAGACCTTTTTAGCACCTTACGAGGCCCTCTTTTCACAGTAATTCCTAATTGAGGAAGCTAGTATTCTCATTAAGCTGTATATTCTGGATTTTTTTTATTTTTGTGGGGAGCAATTGATCCAACAAACACTATCATCATGACCAATTTCCATTTTGAGAGAAAAAGTTTTTTCGCCCGAAAAAATCCCTGAACTATAGTTCAGCGTTTTTCGCCATTTTCGACTAAATTTTAAAAATGACCTAAAATCACACCGGGTGTACTATTTTCAATGCTGATTCAGAATTTACACTTAAAAATGTAAAAACGGATCGTTTTAGCACCATACGAGGCCCTCTTCTCTGAGTAATTCCTAATTGAGGAAGCTAATATTCTCATTAAGCTGTATATTCTGGATTTTTTCATGTTTGTGGGGAGCAATTGATCCAACAAACACCATCATCAAGAACAATTTCCATTTTGAGAGAAAAAGTTTTTTTGCATGAAATAATCATGAAAAAATCTGAGTTTTCCCCATTTTCGGCCAAATTTTAAAAATGACTTACACTCACATTGTGTGTACTATTTTCAAAGCTCATTCAGAATATACACTTAAAAATGTAAAAACAGATCAGTTTAGCACCATATGAGGCCCTCTTTTCCCAGTAATTCCTAATTGAGGAAGCTAATATTCTTATTAAGCTGTATATTCTGGATTTTTTTATGTTTGTGTTGAGCAATTGATCCAACAAACACTATCAACATGACCAATTTCCATTTTGAGAGAAAAAGTTTTTTCGCCATTTTCGGCCAAATTTTTAAAATGACTTAAAATCACACTGGGTGTACTATTTTCAATGCTGATTCATAATATACACTTAAAAGTGTAAAAACATATCGTTTTAGCACCATAGGAGGCCCTCTTTTTCCAGTAATTCCTAATTGAGAAAGCTAATATTCTCATTAAGCTGTATATTCTGGATTTTTTCATGTTTGTGGGGAGCAATTGATCCAACAAACACTATCATCATGACCAATTTCCATTTTGAGAGAAAAAGGTTTTTTGCCCGAAAAAATCCCGAAAAAATCGGCGTTTTTCGCCATTTTCTGCCAAATTTTAAAAATGACTTAAACTCACATTGGGTGTACTATTTTCAAAGCTGATTCAGAATATACACTTAAAAATGTAAAAACAGATCAGTTTAGCACCATATGAGGCCCTCTTTTAACAGTAATTCCTAATTGAGGAAGCTAATATTCTCATTAAGCTGTATATTCTGGATTTTTTCATGTTTGTGGGGAGCAGTTGATCCAACAAACACTATCATCATGACCAATTTCCATTTTGCGACAAAAAGTTTTTTCGCCTGAAAAATCCCTGAACTATAGTTTAGCGTTTTTCGCCATTTTCGGCCAAATTTTAAAAATGACTTAAAATCACACTGGGTGTACTATTTTCAATGCTGATTCAGAATATACACTTAAAAATGTAAAAACAGACCTTTTTAGCACCATACGAGGCCCTCTTTTCACAGTAATTCCTAATTGAGGAAGCTAGTATTCTCATTAAACGTCATATATGTGAGAACTGCTTGTGTCTGCTTACAAAGCTGTCCTTGTGTCTGCTTACAAAGCTGTGCTTGTGTCTGCTTACAAAGCTGTGCTTGTGTCTGCTTACACAGCTGTGCTTGTTGTACACAAACATCTTAAAGTTAGGCAAAAAAAATCACTTCTGTTCAATAGTTTATGGATTTGGTAAAAACGGAAGAGTAATATGTATCTGAATAATAACGATAATTTGCACAAATATGTTTACAGTCTGCGTGGAAATTAATAATCACTCAATCACATAAAACATAAATGAACATAAGAGTATAACTCTCTTAAAGTGTCTAAGTCAACACAGGATCAAATAATAGTTGTATCTCACAAAACACCTCAGATTCCCACAAGTACCATAGAGCACAACTCACTACTCATAGTTCACACAGTGCATGTGTAAGTAGGTAACCTCTAACAAAGACGGTCTACACAACATATTGTGTAATTACAAACAATCACAGACAAACAACATACAACTTTAGCACAGACTTGAGTTAGCAAAGTTTGGCATATACTAATTTTATTCAACAATTAGAATATAGAAGTAATCCTCTTCCTCAGACTGAGTTCTAACAATAAACAGACATAAAACACCAATAAAATACAGACGTATATTACAAGATACTTTATTGTTGTATGAATTTTCCTTTAATGAAACTACCGTCATGTTGGTGAAGGATTAAATGTCTGCGATTTCCCAGGCGATCTGTGACACTTACCAGTTTAATTAGTAACACATCCCAGTAAAATAATTAAATTTCCATAAAAGTTAATATCATCTATGTGGATATTGTTAAATGTTTAACACCAAATTGTAAAATTAGGTCACTAAAAGATAAATATAATGTGCGTTAGTCGAATGAAATGAAGAAAAAGAAGACTCCGCCAGGAGTTGAACCCGAGTCTGGTGATTTAGATGCAGCCGTGCTGACCACAGCACCACACAGCCGTGCTGACCACAGCACCACACAGCCGTGCTGACCACTGCACCACAGAGTCGTGCTGACCACTGCACCACACAGCCGTGCTGACCACTGCACCACACAGCCATGCTGACCACAGCACCACACAGCCGTGCTGACCACTGCACCACAGAGTCGTGCTGACCACTGCACCACACAGCCGTGCTGACCACAGCACCACACAGCCGTGCTGACCACTGCACCACAGAGTCGTGCTGACCACTGCACCACACAGCCGTGCTGACCACTGCACCACACAGCCGTGCTGACCACAGCACCACACAGCCGTGCTGACCACTGCACCACACAGCCGTGCTGACCACAGCACCACACAGCCGTGCTGACCACAGCACCACACAGCCGTGCTGACCACTGCACCACAGAGTCGTGCTGACCACTGCACCACACAGCCGTGCTGACCACTGCACCACACAGCCGTGCTGACCACTGCATCACACAGCCGTGCTGACCACAGTACCACACAGCCGTGCTGACCACAGCACCACACAGCCGTGCTGACCACTACACCACACAGCCGTGCTGACCATAGCACCACACAGCCGTGCTGACCACAGCACCACACAGCCGTGCTGACCACAGCACCACACAGCCGTGCTGACCACAGCACCACACAGCCGTGCTGACCACTGCACCACACAGCCGTGCTGACCACTGCACCACACAGCCGTGCTGACCACAGTACCACACAGCCGTGCTGACCACAGCACCACACAGCTGTGCTGACCACAGCACCACACAGCCGTGCTGACCACAGCACCACACAGCCGTGCTGACCACTGCACCACACAGTCGTGCTGACCACTGCACCACACAGCCGTGCTGACCACTGCACCACACAGCCGTGCTGACCACTGCACCACACAGCCGTGCTGACCACTGCACCACACAGCCGTGCTGACCACAGCACCACAGAGTCGTGCTGACCACTGCACCACACAGCCGTGCTGACCACTGCAATACAGCCGTGCTGACCACTGCACCACACAGCCGTGCTGACCACTGCACCACACAGCCGTGCTGACCACTGCACCACAGAGTCGTGCTGACCACTGCACCACACAGCCGTGCTGACCACTGCACCACACAGCCATGCTGACCACTGCACCACACAGCCGTGCTGACCACTGCACCACAGAGTCGTGCTGACCACTGCACCACAGAGTCGTGCTGACCACTGCACCACACAGCCGTGCTGACCACTGCACCACAGAGTCGTGCTGACCACTGCACCACACAGCCGTGCTGACCACTGCACCACACAGCCGTGCTGACCAGCACCACACCGGCTACCACCCCAGCCGTGCTGACCACTTCACCACACAGCCGTGCTGACCACTGCACCACACAGTCGTGCTGACCACTGCACCACACAGCCGTGCTGACCACTGCACCACACAGCCGTGCTGACCACTGCACCACACAGCCGTGCTGACCACAGCACCACACAGCCGTGCTGACCACAGCACCACACAGCCGTGCTGACCACTAGCACCACACAGCCGTGCTGACCACTAGCACCACACAGCCGTGCTGACCACAGCACCACACAGCCGTGCTGACCACAGCACCACACAGCCGTGCTGACCACAGCACCACACAGCCGTGCTGACCACTGCACCACACAGCCGTGCTGACCACTGCACCACACAGCCGTGCTGACCACAGCACCACACAGCCGTGCTGACCACAGCACCACACAGCCGTGCTGACCACAGCACCACACAGCCGTGCTGACCACAGCACCACACAGCCGTGCTGACCACTGCACCACACAGCCGTGCTGACCACTGCACCACACAGCCGTGCTGACCACTGCACCACACAGCCGTGCTGACCACTGCACCACACAGCCGTGCTGACCACTGCACCACACAGCCGTGCTGACCACTGCACCACACAGCCGTGCTGACCACTGCACCACACAGCCGTGCTGACCACAGTACCACACAGCCGTGCTGACCACTACACCACACAGCCGTGCTGACCACTGCACCACACAGCCGTGCTGACCACTGCACCACACAGCCGTGCTGACCACTGCACCACACAGCCGTGCTGACCACTGCACCACACAGCCGTGCTGACCACTGCACCACACAGCCGTGCTGACCACTGCACCACACAGCCGTGCTGACCACTGTACCACACAGCCGTGCTGACCACTGCACCACACAGCCGTGCTGACCACTGCACCACACAGCCGTGCTGACCACTGCACCACAGAGTCGTGCTGACCACTGCACCACACAGCCGTGCTGACCACTGCACCACAGAGTCGTGCTGACCACTGCACCACACAGCTGTGCTGACCACTGCACCACAGCCGTGCTGACCACTGCACCACACAGCCGTGCTGACCACTGCACCACAGAGTCGTGCTGACCACTGCACCACACAGCCGTGCTGACCACTGCACCACAGAGTCGTGCTGACCACTGCACCACACAGCCGTGCTGACCACTGCACCACAGCCGTGCTGACCACTGCACCACACAGCCGTGCTGACCACTGCACCACAGAGTCGTGCTGACCACTGCACCACACAGTCGTGCTGACCACTGCACCACAGCCGTGCTGACCACTGCACCACACAGCCGTGCTGACCACTGCACCACAGAGTCGTGCTGACCACTGCACCACACAGTCGTGCTGACCACTGCACCACACAGTCGTGCTGACCACTGCACCACACAGTCGTAATCTTCAGTATTAAATTTTACTTTATAAATCAATGGATGTGTTGGCAATGTAATTATTATTATTGTTGTTATTACTCAGGTACAGAGAAATTTCAATGTCATCATCAGTTCAGTGTATTCCACAACACTATTGGACTTACACTATTGGACTTTCACTATTGGACTTACACCATTGCACGTACACTACTGGAATTACACTAATGAGAACTCATAAAATATTCAAATTATACTAGATGGAGCGAAGAGGAGAAGAATGTATAATGATTAACAGCTGGAAAACAGTGTCAAGGCTGGAAAGACAGAAATACCACACACTGCAGGAACTAGTACAAGAGCAGGAGACAGGTCAGAGGGAGTAAAATACCTCAAACCAAAAGCAGGACTACAATAAATGTACTAAGAGAGAGAACGTTGAAGAAACTCTTGATCAGCTGGACGGAAGATAAACACTGTCGTAGTATACAATGAAACACCTGGATAATACTTAAGTATGAATATTATAATGGTATACAATACCGACAAGTAGATAAGTAAGACACATATGTAACTGCAATGTATCTTTATTCCGAAACATATCGACTTAACATGACAGTCGATGAGCAAGAAGACAGTGCTAGTAGACTTCTTCAGTATAATACAGAGGAGCAGCATCAATGATCTTGTGTAGAAGTTTTGTAATAAAGATACCTAATAGTTAGAGAAGTATCTTACTTATCAATACTTAAGTACTCAAGATAAACCCAGGATGGTTAATAATCCCAGTGTGTGTGTGTTAGTTAGTTACCATTTTGTCCTAGGCACATGTCGATTAGACACTAGACCTGTTGTATGTGTGTGTGTTTGAGTAAGGAAACACTTCAAAATGTTTCCGCCCCGCCGGGAATTGAACCCGGGCCCTCCGTGTGTGAAGCGAGAGCTTTAGCCATCAAGCCACCGGGGCGTGTGTGTGTGTGTGTGTGTGTGTGTGTGTACTCACCTATTTGTACTCACCAATTTGTGGTTGCAGGGGTCGAGTCATAGCTAATGGCCCCCGCCTCTTCACTGATTGCTACTAGGTCCTCTCTCTCCCTGCTCCATGAGCTTTATCAAACATCGTCTTAAAACTATGTATGGTTCCTGCCTCCACTACGTCACTTTCTAGGCTATTCCACTTCCTGACAACTCTATGACTGAAGAAATACTTCCTAACATCCCTTCGACTCATAGGAGTCTTCAACTTCCAATTGTGACCCATTGTTTTTGTTAGTTACCATTTTGTCCTAGGCACATGTCGATTAGACACTAGGCCTGTTATATATCTGTGTGTGTGTGTGTGTGTGTGTGTGTGTGTTTTAAGGAAACACTTCGAAATGTTTCCCCCCCCAGGGGAAGGGGGAAGGGGGGCCCCCCCGGGGAAGGGTTTTTTTTAGCCACCATGCCAGGGGCGGGGGAATCACCTTTTTGGGTTGCGGGGCCGAATCATAGCCCCCTGGCCCCGCCCCCACTGGCCGCTACTGGGTCACGCCCCGTCCATGAGCTTTATCATTCCCCCTTTAAAAGGGATGGGGAAGGGGCCTCCACTCACCCTTCCCTTTCCACCCCCCACCTTTTGACTGAAGAAATACTTCCAAACCCCCCCCTTTTGTGATTCATTTGATTTTTCAACTTCCAACTGTGTCCCCTTGTTTGTGTCCCATCTCGGGAACATTCTGTTCTGTCCACTTGTCTTTCCCCCTTCCGGATCTTATATGTCGTTATGATGCCCCCCCTACCCCTCCTGTCTTCCGGGTTGTGGACCTGACTTAACCCAGTGAAGACGTGTCTTGTGTGCCTTTTGTCAATCTGAAGAAGATGTCCCCCCTTGAGCCCCCCCCACAGTTTAAGGAAAAAACTAAGCTAAGCTTGGGAACTGACTGGGGGGAAAAAAAGAGGATTCGTAGTAATCCTCCTGTTGAAATCCTCAAGCCAGGAAAAGGGAAACCCGGACAGTGGCTAAAAAGCATGGGGCCCAAAAAAAAGGCTCAAAAGGACGGGGGGGAGGTAAAAAAAAACGGGGGCCCCGGAGAATGTTTGGGGAAAAACGAACCCATTCTCCGTGCTACCCGATGAATGTGGTTTACCCGGGGCCACGGCCCCCAAAACACAAAGGAAGGTAAAAAAATTGTTGTTGTTGGGGCGGGGGGGTTAGGTACATGGATAGGGGTTTCTGTTTGATTGATAGGGGTAGGGGACAGAGGTTTGTTTCCTGGGGCTGGGATGGAGGATATTGTTAGCCGTCTTTCACCCAAAGGGGGGTTTGGGGGTCCCCCCTTTCTGTCTCAGTGCTGGGGGCAAGATGTTTGGGAGACTAGGGGGAGG
>WNWK01029581.1:0-24274 GCA_009830355.1 Cherax destructor
AATCCGGGATAGCAACCTCACATCCACCGAGCCATCTCGGCGGACAAAAGAGAGGGCGGCCGGATATCCGCCACAAAGCATACCGCCTTCGGCCACCACCCCGGAATCCGAAAGGTGGCCTCCAGAGATACACCCGTCGCCCGAAAGATACCCAAGCCACCCCCGGGTGACCGGAGAGGATCGGGACATCCCAGGCGATCCAGATTCCACGGCAAACTACACCACCGCCAAGGACCTCAACGGAATGGGATGGACTACGATACCCTTCCCCCTACCTAGGAACTAGAATGCCTGAGGAGAGAAGCTCCCAGGGTAAAACTGGGAAGGAAATAAGGGAGGGATGAGGAGGAGGAAAGGGAAAAGGGAGGATGGGGGAGATGGGAAAAGGGAGGGGGGATTGGGGGGTAATTAGGTTCGGTCTGAGGAAGAAGACCAAAAGGTCCAATTCCTCAGACCGATAGCCTCTTTACCACGTCAAGGAGCCCCCCTTAAAGAGGCTGTCTTGCCAGAGGGGTGCTTTACACTACAGATATAAAACTGCAACATTAACACCCCTCCTTCAGAGTGCAGAATCTGGAATTCATTACCAGTAAATATTAATATAATCTTGTCTGAAAATCAATTTAAGACTCAACTCAAAAACCACCTACTCACCCAAAACTAAATGATCATACTATAAACTACTTTGAAAAATGCTCATTATTACTTTCCTATACGATAATCTCAATTTTTAATAATATGTTACTATTATGTTACCCCCTACTCATATTATAAGTTAATGTCAAAAATGCTCAATGTTATTTTCCTTAAAATAATCTCAATTCCATATTATCATTCAAGAATCTAAACACCTGTAACAATCTAATATCATTATATAATAATTTAAACAGTAAAATTTCATCATATTGTAATTTTGAAAATAATTTTTAACTAGAATAAACTCAATAAATTTCTCTAATATTAAGTACATAGTCTTTAAGGACTAGAATAAGCTGCCCCTAATGCCATGGCATGACAGTGGCTCTCCTTGCACTCAATTTACATTGTAACTACCGATACCTATGTAATCTGCAATCTGCAATGAAATAAAATTTGTTTGTTTGTTTGTTGAATGTATAGGAACTTTTGAACCAAGTGAGAGTAATTGTGGTAGGGGACCTAAATGCTAAAGTAGGAGAAACATGTAGAGAGGGTGTGGTAGGTAAGTTTGGGTACCAGGTGTAAATGATAATGGGAGCCCTTTGATTGAACTTTATTTGTAAGAATTTTGAAAAGAGGATAAATAAGTATACAAGATATGATGTAGGGAGTAATGACAGTAGTTTGTTGGACTACGTATTGGTAGATAAAAGACTGTTGAGTAGACTTCAGGATATACATGTTTGTAGAGGGGCCACAGATATATCAGATCACTTTTTAGTTATAGCTACAGTGGGAGTAAAAGGTAGATGGGATACAAGGAAAATAGAACCAGTAAGTAAGAGAGAGGTGAAGGTTTATAAACTAAAAGAGGAGGCAGTTAGGGTAAGATATAAACAACTATTGGAGGATAGTTGGGCTAGTGAGAGTGTAGGTAATGGGGTCGAAGATGTATGGGGTAGGCTTAAAAATGTAGTGTTAGAGTGTTCAGCAGAAGTTTGTGGTTACAGGAAAGTGCGTCCGGGAGGGAAGAAGAGCGATTGGTGGAATGATGATGTAAAGAGAGTAGTAAGGGAGAAAAAGTTAGCATATGAGAGGTTTTCACAAAGTAGAAGTGATGCAAGGAGGGAAGAGTATATGGAGAGAAAAAGAGAGGTTAAGAGAGTAGTGAAGCAATGTAAAAAGAGAGCAAATGAGAGAGTGGGTGAGATGTTATCAACAAATTTTGTTGAAAATAAGAAAAAGTTTTGGAGTGAGATTAATAAGTTGAGGAAGCCTAGGGAACAAATGGATTTGACAGTTAAAAATAGGAGAGGAGAGTTAGAGGTATCGGGAAGATGGATGGAATATTTTGAGGAGTTGTTAAATGTTGATGAAGACAGGGAAGCTGTGATTTCGTGTATAGGGCAAGGAGGAATAACATCTTGTAGGAGGGTGGAAGAGCCAGTTGTGAGTGTGGGGGAAGTTCGTGAGGCAGTGGGTAGAATGAAATGGGGTAAGGCAGCTGGGATTGATGGGATAAAGATAGAAATGTTAAAAGCAGGTGGGGATATAGTTTTGGAGTGGTTGGTGCTATTATTTAATAAATGTATGGAAGAGGGTAAGGTACCTAGGGATTGGCAGAGAGCGTGTATTGTTCCTTTGTATAAAGGCAAAGGGGCAAAGGAGAGTGCAAAAATTATAGGGAATAAGTCTGTTGAGTGTACCTGGTAAAGTGTATGGTAGTTATTATTGAAAGAATTAAGTGTAAGACGGAGAGCAGGATAGCAGATGAACAAGGGGGCTTTAGGAAAGGTAGGGGGTGTGTAGACCAAGTGTTTACAGTGAAACATATAGGTGAACAGTATTTGGATAAGGGTAAAGAGGTTTTTGTGGCATTTATAGATTTGGAAAAGGCATATGATAGGGTGGATAGGGGGGCAATGTGGCAGATGTTGCAGGTGTATGGAATAGGAGGTAGGTTACTGAAAGCAGAGAAGAGTTTTTATGAGGATAGTGAGGCTCAGGTTAGAGTGTGTAGGAGGGAAGGGGACTATTTCCCAGTAAAAGTGGGCCTTAGACAAGGATGTGTGATGTCACCATGGTTGTTCAATATATTTATAGATGGGGTTGTAAGAGAAGTGAATGCGAGGGTCTTGGCAAGAGGTGTGGGGTTAAAAGATAAAGAATCAAATACAAATTGGGAGCTTACCTGGAGTTTACCTGGAGAGAATTCAAGGGGACAACGTCCCCACGGCCCGGTCTGTGACCAGGCCTCATGTTGGACTAGAGCTTGATCAACCAGGCTGTTACTGCTGGCCGCACGCAGTCCAACGTACGAACCACAGCCTGGCTGGTCAGGTACCGACTTTAGGTGCCTGTCCAGTGCCTGCTTGAAGACAGCCAGGGGTTTGTTGGTAATCCCCCTGATGTATGCTGGGAGGCAGTTGAACAATCTTGGGCCCCTGACACTTATTGTGTTGTCCCTCAACGTGCTAGTGGCACCCCTGCTCTTCATTGGGGGATGTTACATCGCCTGCCGAGTCTTTTGATTTCGTAGGGAGTGATTTTCGTGTGCAAGTTTGGTACTAATCCCTCGAGAATTTTCCACGTGTATATAACAATGTATCTTTCCCGCCTGCGTTCTAGGGAGTACAGGTTTAGAAACTTCAAGCGTTCCCAGTAATTTAGGTGGTTTATCGCAGTTATGCGTGCCGTGAAGGTTCTCTGCACATTTTCAAGGTCAGCAATTTCACCCGCCTTGAAAGGTGCAGTTAGTGTGCAGCAATATTCCAGCCTAGATAGAACAAGCGATCTGTAAAGTGTCAACATGGGCTTGGCATCCCTGGTTTTGAAGGTTCTCATTATCCATCCTGTCATTTTTCTAGCAGATGCAATTGCTACGGTGTTATGGTCCTTGAAGGTGAGATCCTCTGACATGATCACTCCCAGGTCTTTGACATTAGTTTTTTGCTCTATTGTGTGGTTTGAATTAGTTTTGTACTCCAATGAGATTTTAATTTATTCACTTTTTCCGTATCTGAGTAATTGAAATTTCTCATCATTGAACTTCATATTGTTTTCTGCAGCCCATTTAAAGATTTGGTTTATGTCTGCTTGGAGTCTTGCAGTGTCTTCAACGGTGGACACTGTCATACAGATTCTGGTGTCATCTGCAAAGGAAGACACAGCACTGTGGCTTATATCCTTGTCTATGTCACAGTTGCTTTTTGCTGATGACACTGTGCTTTTGGGAGATTCTGAAGAGAAGTTGCAGAGGTTGGTGGATGAATTTGGTAGGGTATGTAAAAGAAGAAAATTGAAAGTGAATATAGGAAAGAGTAAGGTGATGAGGATAACAAAAAGATTAGGTGATGAAAGATTGGATATCAGATTGGAGGGAGAGAGTATGGAGGAGGTAAATGTATTCAGATATTTAGGAGTGGACATGTCAGCAGATGGGTCTATGAAGGATGAGGTGAATCATAGAATTGATGAGGAGAAACAGGTGAGTGGTGCACTTAGGAGTCTGTGGAGACAAAGAACTTTCTCCATGGAAGTAAAGAGGGGAATGTATGAGAGTATAGTTATACCAACACTTATATGGGTGTGAAGCATGGGTGATGAATGTTGCAATGAGGAGAAGGCTGGAGGCAGTGGAGATGTCATGTCTGAGGTCAATATGTGGTGTGAATATAATGCAGAGAATTCAGAGTTTGGAAATTAGGAGGAGGTGCGGGATTACCAAAACTATTATCCAGAGAGCTGAGGAGGGGTTGTTGAGGTGGTTCGGACATGTAGAGAGAATGGAACGAGACAGAATGACTTCGAGTGTACAAATTTGTAGTGGAGGGAAGGCGGGGTAGGGGTCGGCCTAGGAAAGGTTGAAGGGAGGGGGTAAAGGAGGTTTTGTGTGTGATTAGCTTGGACTTCCAGCAAGCATGTGTGAGCGTATTTGATAGGAGTGAATGGAGACAAATGGTTTTTAATACTTGACATGCTGTTGGAGTGTGAGCAGAGTAACATTTATGAAGGGATTCAGGGAAACTGGCAGGCCGGACTTGAGTCATGCAGATGGAAAGTACAGTGTCTGCACTCTGAAGGAGGGGTGTTAATGTTGCAGTTTTATAACTGTAGTGTAAAGCACCCCTCTAGCAAGACAGTGATGGAGTGAATGATGATGGAAGTTTTTCTTTTTCGAGCCACCCTGCCTTGGTGGGAATCGGCCGATGTGTTAATAAATAAAAAATAACAAAATACCGACTCACGAACGTGGCATGCCTGCTAAACTCCCTGCCTTCCTGCTACACTCCCTGCATGCCTGCTATACTCCCTGCATTCCTGCTACACCCCCTGCCTTCCTGCTACACTCCCTGCATGCCTTCTACACTCTCTGCATGCCTGCTACACTCCCTGCATGCCTGTTACACTCCCTGCATGCCTGTTACACTCCCTGCATGCCTGCTACACTCCCTGCATGTCTGCTACACTCCCTGCATGCCTGCTACACTCCTTGCCTCTATGCCTGCCTGTCTTGAATTCTATTGTGTTTCTCACTTTCTTTACCAAAGGATCTTTACTAGGAACTTTCTTTGGGGCCATGGTTACTTATTTCGCAGTTGCACTTAATCAATAACCAACAAAAACAATGAATTATAGCAAAATGTTTGGATGAATGAGCAGAAGCTTCCTCACTCGCCCAGAGACACAGCCAGAATGGCGCGAGGGGCTGGCGGCGGGTGGGTTGACGCGTCCCATATGGCCGACGAACAAAATAATGGCCGATAAACTGGAAGCCGAAAAACCGGCTTATAACCGAGATGGCCAATAACAGGAATGGCCGATAACCGGGGGTCCATTAGACCCTCATATTACATGGTAGTTACATTCCTGAAAATGTTGTGTTAGATAAATCCATGTTATATAAACTGAAGATTATTTTTATAATCAAAAAGAAGCACTAAACCTATAAACTGAAGAACTTATGGGAAAAACAGGGTTATGTTCCTGGGATTCTCAAAAGTCAAACAACTTTTTTTTAGACATCCAGATCTTACAAAAATAAAAATGATAATATTGTTTTTGTTGCTTAAGACTACAAATGCAACAGAATTTTTATTATTTACCTTAAATTGTGGTTGGTGGTGTAAGTCAGTGATTGTGAAGAGAGTGGAGATGCATGGTGTGGACCTACTGGGCTGAGGTGGATGGTTGTTGGTTGTCGGCAGAAGTGGATGGTTGAGGTTCTGGTACTAAAGTCGATGGTTGTATTGCATAAATTGTGTAATGGATCTCTGGCTTCTTTTACCCTGCATTCCATAAGCTTGGTACTGTCAGGTTAAAGTCAGGGTCCATTAATGCAACTGGTTTTTTCATCACTTTTCTCGTGTAGTTACACTTGAATGACTTAATAACTCCCCGATCCAGTGGTTTTATTAACCCTTTGACTGTCGCAAGCCCATTTCTGAAATAGTCATTCTATGTCGCAAAATACAGTGGACCCCCGAGTAACGAACACCCCGGAAATCGTACAATTATGTAAGTATAATATTGTAAGTGCTTGTGGAAGTGTATTTTTGGGGGTCTGAAATAGACTAACCTACGTGACATTATTCCTTAAGGGAGTAAATTCGTTCGGTAACGGCACTTGAGCAGGCTTCTTGAATGAAGTTTTTACGTTACTCGGGGGTCCACTGTATTATAAAAAAAAAAAAAAAATTCTTATGAAATGATAGAGAATCTTTTCCCGATGGTAATGACACCAAAAGTATGAAATTTGATGGAAAAGCTACGGAATTACACTCTCGCAAAGTTAGTGATCTCAGCGATATTGCTGACTTTGAACCCTATTTTCGGCCAATTCCACTGTTCCAGTCGACCAAACTCATAGTTATTTCTTTAGAACTCAATTTGTTCTATCGATTGAGTACAAGAAACTGCCAATTTACCATTTCAACTACCCAAAAAAGATATCAGTTTCAAAATAGGGTCCAGAATAAACAATACAGACATTCCTGGCACTAAAATAAGATTTTCTCTGTTCATTAGTCATGTCTTTAGGCCCCTCTTATATTACTTTTGATTTCTATTTTGATTTTTTATTCACACACAAAAAAAAAGATTTACTGTTATGCAGACTACTGCATTATTGTATAAAGGATATAAATAATATCAGTGCACTTGTGCAAGAATATTAGACTCACCAGTTGATGTGTATTGGACACATGGCGTGATTTGTTTACTCTTGAACAATGGCAAAAATTGAACATTTCCTCTACTTTGACCTCAATTTCAAGGTCGTTTGCATCATGAAACTAATCAAAATCATCTCTATTTCTGTAATATGTTTTCCATTCTATCAAATGAGACCAAGAAAAAGAGAATATAACCATAAATACTATACAAAAATACACCTCAAAGCTGGTGTTTTAATCCAAAAACATGGTCGGAGTTGTTTTTTTCTCATTATGCACTGCGTGCTGCAGGATTTTTTTATACAGCACACACTGACAACACAGACCCATTCTCTCACATTTGGGCCTACCAGCTTTCTCCTGCTTGATTTGAAGCTGCTAGAATTTTTTAGTATATAAACGACCAAAACACTGGCTCGTAAGACGTATACGTATATACGAGCAAAACAGTCAAAGAGTTAAAGATGTATTTGGAGGTAAAAATACAACTTTTACATGTGGGGTCACATCCAGCAAAGCCTCTGGATGAGTAAGGGAATTATCAAGAATGAAGAGAGCCTTGAATGCAAGGTTCTTGCTGTGCAGGTAAAACTTGACTTCAGGAATAAAGTGATGCTTAAACCAGTCAATAAATATTTCCTCTGTCGTCCATGCTCACTGATTTGACCTCCAAATTACTGGTAAGGTGTGTTTATCTACACTTTTCAAAGCACGAGGATTCTCAGATTGGTAAATAACCATGTGTTTACACTTGAAATTACCTGATGCATTACTGCAAAGGGGCAAGGTGAAACGATCCTTTGCTACCTTGAAGCCTGGTGCAGCACTGCGGAGACGGTGGTCTCACTCATAGCCAGGCGGCGGCCTGAGCTACGGAAAAATCCTGCGATTGACACTCCAAATTTTTTTCCCTCCCACAAACCGAACTGTGTTAAGGTAATTTTATGAAGTGTTGAATAAAATTATGCTTCAATTTTTCAATAGTGTAATAACCAAAACGTGCCAAATAAATCTGTGTAATATGAGGGTCTACTGTAATGAACTAGACAGGTAGAAATAAAAGAACCTTTATTTTTAAGTGCACTAGACAAGTGGGAATAAACTAACTTATATTTTAAGTGCATTAGCATGTAAGAATAAACTAATATTTTTAAGTGTATTTCAGTCTTGCCTTACTGTTATTTTAGATTTGTGTTATTTTACCACATGATTAATATGTCCCACATATATTTCTAACAGAGTATATGTTTCTCTTGGATTTCCCTGCTGAAGTGACCAGTGATAAGAGGTTTTACAAGAAAAGATTTTCTTAAAATGCCTATAAAACATTTCACATAGCTTTGTATTCTCTCTTACATATGATTTATCATATGATTTACTAGGTCAGTTTCATGGCAAAAACTTTCCAGACACCTTGAACATTGATGTGGTTGCTCTGTGTTGTGATCTTTCAAGTGATTTTCAAATTCTAATTTTTGTGAAAAGCTTTGTGAGCACCATGAACAAGTGTATGATTTTTCCCCTTCATGAATTTTTTTATGCAATAATAAATTTGCTTTTCTTGAAAAGCCTTTCTGACACTCTGAACACTTGTATGGTGTGTCTCTTACATGAATTTTAAAATGTTCTTCTAAACTTTCTTCTGTTGAGAAGCTTTCCTGACACTCTGAACACTTGTATGGTTTATCTTCTTCATGAAGTGTCATGTGCTGAACTAAAAGAGAGTTACTTGAAAATATTTTATGACACTCAAGACACTCATGCATTTTTTCTACTGAATGAATCTTTAGGTGTTTCACCAGAGAAGATTTTTCTGAAAACCATTTTGTACACACTGAGCACTTAAATGGCTTCTCTCCAGTATGAAAGCGCATATGTTTTATCAGAGAGCCTTTTGCTGTAAATAATTTTGTACACACTGCGCACTGATATGGCTTCTTTCCAATATGTCGTTTCATATGTGAATTCAGGTAATCCTTGCGTCCAAAGTCTTTGTAACACACCGAACACTGATATGGTTTCTCTCCTGTATGAATTCTCTCATGCTGTTTGAGTACATATTTATTAATAAAGTCTTTCTGACACACTGAACAATGATATGATTTCTCTCCTTCATGAATTCTCTGATGTTCATATAGTGAGGATTTATTTAAGAAGTTTTTGAGACATTCAAGACACTGATATTGCTTCTTTCCTGAATGAATTCTCTCATGATTATTTAGTGAGGTTTTGTCAATGAAGGCTTTCAGACACACTGAACACCGATATGGTTTATCTCCTATATGAATTCTATGATGTCTATTTAGTGAGGATTTATCACTGAAATCTTTCAGACATACTGAACAACGATATGGCTTCTCTCCTGTATGAATTCTCTGATGTTGTTTCAATGAGTATTTAAGAAGAAAGTCTTTCTGACACACTGAACAATGATGTGGCTTCTCTCCTGTATGAATTTTCTTATGTTTATTTAGTAAAGATTTATCCCTGAAATCTCTCAGACACACTGAACACTGATATGGCTTCTCGTCTGTATGAATTCTCAGATGTTTATTTAGTGAGCATTTATCCCTGAAATCTTTCAGACACGATGAACACTGATATGGCTTCTCTCCTGTATGAACGCTCTCATGTTGTTGTAGTGAGTATTTATTCCTAAAGTCTTTCTGACACACTGAACACTGGTATGGCTTCTCTCCTGTATGAATTTTCTCATGTTTATTTAGTGAGGATTTCTTCCTAAAGTCTTTCTGACACACTGAACACTGATATGGCTTCTCTCCTGTATGAATTTTCTCATGTTCCTTTAATGAAGATTTATGGATAAAACTTTTCAGACATTCTGAACAATGATACGGCTTCTCTCCTGTATGAGTACTGTTATGTCTTATGAGTCTATAATTAGTTGGAAAAACTTTTTCACAAACAGGACACTGATGGAGTTTACTTACCACCTTCATGTTGACTTTATTTTATTTCAAGTTTTAACACTCAATGAATCAGTAATTCATTGTATGCTATGCACTCTTTCACATAACAGACTTACTGTACTGCACATTTTGTATTCTGTCTCTCTATTGTCTCTCATTTAATACAGCCTCCAATGTAAACTTTTAAAATATATAATAATATTGACAACTGATGGGTAAATCTTTTCATAAAAACTCTTGTAACCAATACAAATTTATGTGAAAAATAATCACAGATTTGTTTTCACTATCAAATACTGTGGAATTAAATGGTATACAATACTGACACAATGGAAATATAAAAACATAAGCAGTATATTGTAGCTGAACCCCTTGCCAAGAAACTTCTTCATCGCTATCCCACATAAGAACATAAGAATGGAGGAACACTGCAGAAGGTCTACTCGTATACTTGTCCAATCTCTTTTTCAAGCTACGCAAGGACCTAGAATCTATCTCCCTAATCGGAAGATTGTCACATGCAGCATTCTCCACCTGACCCAGCATTCTCCACCTGACTCCATCCCATAAATACTCACGAATCCTTCACCAAGGTAGATCTGTTTGCGACTTGAAAAAGCCCACTGTGTGGGCGAAACGTTGTCAATAAAGGATCACATTACACTGCTTATGTGTTTATATTTCCACTATCAAATACTGCAATGCATTTTTTGTGTTTGTAAATTTTAATAAATAATGTATTAAATTTCAGTAATGGGTGAGCTCTTTTCTCCTTAACTAATTTTTTTTTTAAATTCCTTGATACAAAAACTGAAATAGATGTTAAAAACGAGTTTTAAAAATGTGTGGAATATTCTGATAGAGCAATAATGATGTTTAAGTTGGTACTGGTGAAGGTGGTGTAAGTTAAGTGGGTGTTGGTGTAGGTGGTGTTAAATGACTGCTGGTGTAGGTGGCGTACTATAAATATTCCATAAAAAACTCCAATCTTATTTAATCATATATTAATTGCATTTATACTACTTAATTTCTATATCATTATACATATAATAACTGTAGAAATTAAACTTTTATAATAAATGAACTGATAAATTATTCTGTTTCTTGTTAAAGTTCTCTTTTCAAGATTATTGATAAAATAAATAATTAACTTGATTCATATAGAATGTTCACTTGTATTTTACAATGAAAATATCAAAGATGTCAGAATAATGATATGCAAGGAATATTTCAAAGAAATAATATAAAATAACTAATACTCAGGTTTTTGAAAGAAGTTAATGGAAAGATTATGACAAAAATTTTCATAATAGGGGTGAGACTATAGGCAATATTTTCACAAGAGGAGTAAGACTAGGACTAACACAATAGTTTCAAGGAAGTTAAGAATACAGAAATAGTTACTTAAAACAAACAGTCATGAATTAGGAATTTTTAATATTGTCTTTCACATTATTAAATGAGAGATATATTGTGTACACTGAATCACATTTTCTGTTACCTTAATTCCACAGAAAAGTTAGAAACTAGAAGATTTTCTGAACAGTTCGGTCAAATACAGTGGACCCTCGGTTTTCGTTGAAATTTTTTCCAGAATGCTGTTTGAGTGCCATTACCAAACGAATTTGTTCCCATAAGGACAAATGTAAATTAGATTAGTCTTTTCAGACCCCCAAAAGTACACTTACAAAAGCACTTACAAAAATACATTTACATAATTGTTCGAGTTTGGAGGTGCACGAAAACCGAGGGTCCACTGTACTGACAACTGGAACACACACATAATTGTCGATAGTACTGAAGAGGTGCTGACAGAAGCTGTACTCAGTACTTCAGTGTAGTATGCTTTATTAAACTTGGTGCTGACATTAGCTGATCTCAGTACTTTTCCCATTTTCTTAATCTGGTGTCAGCATGGTAAGTTTACTACAGTACTGACACTGTACACCAACTGTAAAAGAAAAGTTGAATGAGACATTTATATTAATCTATTTCTGCTAAGATATCAACCGTGTTAGATATACTGGACATGCTTATTTTACAAAGAAAACTGCACATCATTTATAAGGCCATTCCTTTACTGAAATACAGTAAACCCTTGATTTTTGTGGTTCGATCTTCGGTCTGTTCACCTATCAGTAAAATGGGTACCTGGGTGTTAGTCGACTGAAGTAGGTTGCATCCTGGGGACAAAATTGACCTAATTTGCCTGAAATGCTCTGCATTGATGTCAGCTAGGCTTGTATATCTTGTACATGTAATTATAGAAATAAAGATTATTGTATGATTATTATTTTTTTTTAACACACTGGCCATTTCCCACCGAGGTAGGGTGACCAGAAAAGAAGAAACACTTTCATCACTATTCACTCCATCACTGTCTTACCAGAGGTGCGCCTATACTACAGAAAAAAAGAAACTAACATATCAACACCCTCCTTCAGAGTGAGGGAGCTGTACTTCCCACCTCCAGGACTCAGATCTGGCTTGCCGGTTTCCTTGAATCCCTTCATAAATGTTACTTTGTTCACACTCCAACAGCACATCAAGTCATGAAAACCATTTGTCTCCACTCGCTCATGAACACTTCCTGTAAGTCCAAGCCCCCCTCCAACCTTTCTTAGGCTGACCCCTACCCCATCTTCCTTCCACTACAGATTTATAGGCTCTCCAAATCATTCTATTTCATTCCATCCTTTCTAAATGTCCGAACCACCTCAACAATCCCTCCTCATCCCTCTGGATAATACTTTTAGTAACCCAACGCCTCTTCCTAATTTCTAAACTACAGATTATCTGCATTATATTCACACAACATATTGCCCTCAGACACGACATCTCCACTGCCTCCAGCCGTCTAATGTTGCAACATTCACAACCCATGCTTCATACCCAAATAAGAGCGTTGGTATAATTATACTCTCATACATTCCCCTCTTTGCTTCCATGGATAAAGTTCTTTGTCTCCACAGACTCCTCAGTGCACCACTCACCTTTTTCCCCTCGTCAGTTCTATGATTCACCTCATCTTTCATAAACTCATCTGCTAACATGTCCACTCCCAAATATCTGAATACATTCATTACCTCCATACGCTCTCACTACAATCTGATATCCAATCTTTCATGACCTAAAGAACAAAAAGGCACAATACCGTGACTGGAACAATACACAAATAACCCGCACTTAGAAGAGACGAGCTTACAACAAAGTTTCTGTCCGACTTGGCCCATTTACAAAGTCACACTGTGACTATAAATGGTCCAAGTCGGACAGAAACGTCATAGTGAGCTCCTCTCTCCTGTGCTATGTGTGGGTTATTTGTATTTTATTACCTAAATTTTTTATCCCCTTACTCTTTCCTATAATCACTTTTAATTTTCTTCTTAAACATACCCTACCAAACTCATCCGCCAACCTCTGCAACTTCTCGTCAGAATCCCCCAAAAGGAGGTATTAGTAGATAGTAAAACAAACAATAAAATCCCATTATGAAATCCTGTGCAGTCTGCAACCAAACAAACAGACAGGCTACTGCATGGATTACATGCAACTTGGGCTACTGCATGGATTACATGCAACTTCTGTGGAAAATGGGCCCACCCTTAATGTGCAGGTATGTATTGAGGAATTATCTACAAGAGATATTTAACCAGAGAAGTGTTTTTGGGTATGCCCAAATGAGATCCAGCTGTGGAATAAAATCACATTGGTATTAAAAGATGATAGCATCAAAACGGCCTTCATAGAAAACCTGACAGCATTCTATAACAGATGGGAAAATAAAAAGTCTGGGCCGAATAGTGGTATCGCTCCTGGTGCAGATGCTGTCCTGGTAGACAGTAACTGTCTCCTGTAGGGAGACAGGAGCTGTAGTGAGGAAACAGGTGTAGACAAGGAAATGAAAAAACCAATGTTACAAACTAGCAATACCACGAGATAGCAAACAAGGGGATGCCCCAAGAAATAGTGAAGATAAAATACCAGAAATAACTGGTGAAAGCTCCATTGTTAGTATTAGTGCTGAAGATAGAAATGAGACAGGAAAACACACACCAGTATGAAATACAGTCACAAAAAAAAAAAGGCAAACAGAAACAAGGCCTATGCAAATTCTTTGTACTTGGTATCTGCAGGCATAGAATATCTGGAAAAACAGATGGGACATGCAACTTTGACCACCCCAGAAAATGCCGTGCCCATATGACAACAGGAAAATGCAACCTCCCTTCCTGTAATCTTCTCCACCCTGAAATGTGTCACTCTTCAGTTCAGGAAAGACAGTGCTATAACTTATATTGCCATGCACACCAGCTAAAGGGGACAAGAAGATACAAAACATCCAGACCATGGAAAAATGTGGGTAGCCACAGCCACTCCAGAGAGAGAGAGAGAGGTTTTTCAGCACCAGGAAGGAAAAAAAGCTGGCAGGAAATGACAGAAATCGTACACCAACTCTGATCATTTCAGGAGTGGAATCAGTCTATGACCTCCACTCCAATACAACATATATAGTGCCAGGAAAAAAATCCCCCCCATACCACCATTACCACCTATCCGACGACATTCATCTTTGCAAATATACAATGCAATGCGGGTGCCCCGATTTTTTTCATACTGCGCACACTGACCACGCAGACCCATTCTCTCACATGCAGACCTACCAGCTTTCTCCCACTAGATTTGAAGGCGCTAGAATTTTGGCGTAGTATTACTGGACTGACACTGGCTCTCAAGCTGTAATACTACGAGACCGACACTAAAAGGGTTAAACTATAAAGCTTATTAACTAAAGAATTTGGCTACCTCATATTAATAATAGAGTGAAAAACTGAATATTTCAAATTTACCACTCTTTACCTGTCTAGACTTAAGTACAGTGGACCCCCGAGTATCGTAAGGCTCATATATCGTAAAACTCGTCTTACGTAAGCTTTTTTTCGATTTCATGTATCGTAAATGGACTCGTGTATCATAACGTATTAGACCTGTCCGCCCGCTCCGCGCCTGCCCTGCACCTGCACAGGACGCCAGTGAAGCGTTGTTTACCATTGAGAAAACATTACCCAGCGTGCTCTTTCAAACATTCACAATACATTTGGTGTCTTTTTTGGTGGTTTAGTGATTGTCACTGAAATAAGTCACCATGGGTCCAAAGAAGCTTCCTAGTGGCACCACTGTGGTAAAGAAAGTGAGGAACACCATCGAACTGAAGAAAGAGATTATAGAAAAATATGAGAGTGGCGTACGTCTGAGTGAGCTTGTGCCTGTTGTGGAAGATATTGTGGCATTGGGGAACAGCCTGGGGTTGGAGGTGAGTGGTGAGGATGTGGAAGAGTTGGTGGAGGAGCACAGGGTAGAGCTAACAACTGAAGAGCTGCAAGAGCTTCATCTGGAACAGCAACAGACCACAGCTGAGGTTATTGCTTCACAGGAGGAGGGAGAGAGAGAGAAGGAGGTGCCTTCTTCAGTGCTTAAGGAGATGTGTACAAAGTGGAATGAGTTGCAGACATTTGTTGAAAAACACCACCCTGAGCAAGCTGAAATGAGCCTTCTGTGCAATCACTTCAGTGACAGAGCCATGTTGTACTTTAGGAAAGTATTAAAGAGTCGCCAGAATCAGAGGACTCTGGACAGTTATTTCACCAGGCAGGGGTCTAGTGACTCTCAAGCTGGACCTAGTGGGATTAAAAGACCAAGAAGGGAAGTAACCCCAGAGAGGGAATTGTTACCTGAAGTCCTTTTGGAAGAGGATTTCCCTTCCAACCACTAACTCCCTGCCCCTGTCATCCTCCCTATCTTCCAGATGCCTGCAACTCTTCAATAAAGGTAAGTAAATGTATATATATATAGTATTGTTTTTTATTATTTAGTACATGTATGTGAATATTTTTGGGTGGAACGGATTAATTGTATTTACATTATTTCTTATGGGAAATAAGGTTTCGAATTATGTATTTTTCGTGTTAAGTAATAGCTCCTGGAACGGATTACCTGGAGAGAATTCCAGGGGTCACCGCCCCTGCGGCCCGGTCTGTGACCAGGCCTCATGTTGGACCAGAGCCTAATCAACCAGGCTGTTACTGCTGGCCGCACGCAGTCCAATTACGATAGTCGAGGGACCACTGTAGTCTTTAAGTATTAGGTTAAGTCTGCCCAAAATGGCCCAGCATGATAGTGGCTTTCTTTGTACCAATCAAATTATGAAATGTAAACACACACTGTAACCTTTGCAAAGAAATACACATTATATTTTTGTTTTTCTCTACGTTGGACTACCTTGAGTGGATGCTACCCTGGGTGGCTAACCTTCCCTACCCTGGATTATCCTGGGTGGGTAACACACCCTGCACTGGGTTATCCTGGGTGGCTAACCTTCTCTGCCCTGGGTTATCATGGATGAAAACTATCTCTGCCCTTGGTTATCAAGAGTAGCTAACCTTCCCTACGCTGGGTTATTAACTCACTACCCTGGGTTATTCTAAGTGGCTAACACTCCCTACCCTGAATTATCCTGGTTGGCTAACACTTCCTACCCTAGATGGATAACAATCCCTACCCTGGGTTATCCTGGGTGGCTAACACTCCCTATTCTAGGTTATCCTGTGTGGCAAACACTCACTATCCTGTTTGGATAACCTTCCCTACCCTGAGTGGCTAACCCTCCCTGGGTGGATAACCTTCCCTACCCTGGGTTATCCTGGGTGGCTTACACTCCCTAACCTGGGTAGCTAACACTCCCTACCCTCGGTGGTTAACACTTTCTACCCTGGGTGGATAACCTTCCCTACCCTGGGTTATCCTGAGTGGATAACACTACCCTGGTTTATCCTGGGTGGTTAACTCACCACCCTGGGTGGAAAACTCACCACCCTGGGTTATCGTTAGTGGATAACTCACTACTCTGGGTGGATAACACTCACTACCCTGGGTTATCCTAAGTGGATAACTCACTACCCTGGGTTATCCTGGGTGGATAACTCACCACCCTGGGTTATCCTGGGTGGATAACTCACCACCCTGGATTATCCTTAGTGGATAACTCACTACCCTGGGTGGATAACACTCACTACCCTGGGTTATCCTGAGTGGATAACTCACTACACTGGGTTATCCTGAGTGGATAACACTATCCTGGTTTATCCTGGGTGGTTAACTCACCACCCTGGGTTATCCTAGGTGGATAACTCACCACTCTGGGTTATCCTGGGTGGATAACTCACTACCCTGGGTTATCCTGGGTGGATAACTCACTACCCTGGGTTATCCTGGGTGGATAACTCACTACCCTGGGTTATCCTGGGTGGATAACTCACTACCCTGGGTAATCCTGGGTGGATAACTCACTACCTCGGGTTATCCTGGGTGGATAACTCACTACCCTGGGTTATCTTGGGTGGATAACTCACTACCCTGGGTTATCCTGGGTGGATAACTCACTACCCTGGGTTATCCTGGGTGGATAACTCACTACCCTGGGTTATCTTGGGTGGATAACTCACTACCTGGGACGATAATTTACATGTTACTATGTATCATAATTGTACTTATGTGTAACTAAATAAACTTACGATGTATGACTGGGAAGCGTAAACCCGTATGGGTGACAGCTTGTGGAAGTGAGTTTAGATCCAACATAATTGATGCTAACAGTAGTTCCTTGGATCAAGATCCGTCAGGGTGATGACCAAGGCACCTTGATGTATGATATGCATCACAAGAAGTGTAAACCCGCACGGGAAGGGCGAGAGAGAGCCACAAATATGAGAGATAAAGGAGAGTGACCTCCAGCTGGTGTTGTTGTCTACGTCACTGTGTTCTAACATCTACAATTAATTATACAAATATTATATACAACTTCTATCATCTATTATATACATTGCTTATAATCTTTATTACTCTTATATACACTATTGGTATTTTTCACCTGCTAGTGTATACCTTCAACACTACTGGAAGGAATTTAATTAATAAAATGTTTAATTTAACGAAGAGTTTCGGAGGAAGTGTTGACTATTATTAATTTTTATTTAAAATTTTATATACATATAATAATAATAATAATAATAATAATAATAATAATAATAATAATAATAATAATAATAATCATAATCATAATAATAATAATAATAATAATAATAATAATAATAATAATAATAATAATAATAATAATAATAATAATAATAAAATATTTACT
Organism: Cherax destructor; assembly: GCA_009830355.1. Classification (NCBI taxonomy): domain Eukaryota; kingdom Metazoa; phylum Arthropoda; class Malacostraca; order Decapoda; family Parastacidae; genus Cherax; species Cherax destructor. Next base: position 17,940 of record WNWK01029581.1, read on the forward strand.
ACAAGTACATGTACAAGGTATACAGACCATAGCTGACATCAATGACATACTACTATATAGAAAGCCGTTTGTTATGCTGAGCATTTCCCGTCTATGAAGACAGCCAAGGGTCTATGAAGACAGCCAGGGGTCTATGAAGACAGCCAAGACAGCCTAATTTGCATTAGACAGCCAGGGGTCTATGAAGACAGTCAAGGTTCTATGAAGACAGCCAAGGGTCTATGAAGACAGCCAAGGGTCTATGAAGACAGCCAAGGGTCTACGAAGACAGCCAGGGGTTTATTAAGACAGCCAAGGGTCTGTTGGTAATTCCTGATAGCGAACAGAAAACTTTTGTGTAAACTATCTTCCAGATATCTCTTGATTTCTAACTTTCCTTCTCTACATTTTTCCATCTAACAACTTAATTATGTTCCCTTCAATAATACTGTCATCACGAATACTCCACAAGGTTGAAGGTTTGGTACACAAACGCGGATGGAATTACGAATAAGTATGAAGAGGGGAATGAAAGAATAGGTGAGGTGTCCCCAGACATCATAGCTGTCACAGAAACTAAACTAAATGAGACAGTAACAGATGCAATCTTCCCACAGGGATATCAGATCCTGAGGAAAGATAGAAGGAGCAGGGGGGGAGGAGGGGTCGCACTGCTTGTAAGGAACCGTTGTAGATTCGAGGAAATGGAAGGAATGGAGGTGGGTAGTGAAAGGGACTTCATAGTAGGTACTATCCAGTTTGGGGAGCACAAGATAGTCATTGCAGTGATGTATAACCCACCACAGAACTGCAGGAGGCCAGGCGAAAAATACGATGAGAACAACAGAGCGATGGTGGACACTCTGGCGGAGGTGGCAAGAAAAGCGCACATGAGCAGAGCGAAGCTACTGGTCATGGGCGATTTCAACCACAGGGAGATCGACTGGGAGAACCAAGAACCACGTGGGGGTCCAGAAACTTGGAGAGCCAAGATGATGGACGTGGTACTGGAGAACCTGATGCACCAACATGTCAGGGACACGACCAGAGTGAGAGGAGAAGATGAACCAGCAAGACTGGACCTTGTATTCACCCTAAACAGCTCAGATATTGAAGACATAACACACGAGAGCCTTCTGGGAGCCAGTGACCATATGGTGCTGAGCTTTGAGTACATTGTAGAGCTACAGGTGGAGAGGGAAAACGGTACCGATAGAGACAAACCAGACTTTAAAAGAGGAAACTACACGGGCATGAGGAATTTCCTGCAGGATGTTCAGTGGGAAAGGGAAATGGAAGACACACACATATATACATACACACACCGCACACACAACAGGCCCAGCCTTCAATCGACATGTGCACAGGACAAAAGGCAATCAACACGCGCGCGCGCACACACACACACACACAGCCCGGTGGTCTAGTGGTAAAGCTCTGCTTCACGCACGGAGGCCCGGGTTCTATTCCCGACGGGCGGAAACATTTCGAAGTGTTTCCTTACACACACACACTCACACACATACATACAACAGGCCTAGTGTCAAATCGACATGTGCCTAGGACAAAATGGTAACTAACTAACAGCCCCCGGTGGCCTAGTGGGTAAAGCTCTTGCTTGACGCACTGAGGGGCCGGGTTCAATTCTCAGGTGGGGCAGAAACATTTCAAGTGTTTCCTTACATACACATACACACACACATATATACAACAGGCCTAGTGTCTAATTGACATGTGCCTAGGACAAAATGGTAACTAACTAACTAACACACACACACACACACACATACACACACACACACACACACACACACACACACACACATACACACACACACACATACACACGTAGCAATGCTTTATTTACAGGGAGCAAAGTCAGGGTATTTTTCCAGAATGGTCTGTAATATACCACTGTGGATAAAATACTTTGACATATCTTGAACATTTCTGAGTGAGTTGTCTCTGAATTCATTAATTTTGTCGCACTCCAGTACATAATGACGCAGGGTGTGACAATAATCCAACTGGCAAAGTTTACATCTTGTTTGGTCTACATCTGGTGGTGGTGATTTAACCTGCCAAAGATACTTGTAACCCAGCCGGAGGCGGGCGGTGGTGACATCCAAGAGTCTGCTTATTTTGTTGGATGCACCATAGACATGTGGCTCCTCCTGCATGATAGAATGATGATAGATGGACTGACTGGTGTCAAACTCCCTGAGTCTTAAGTCAATAATGGAAGGACAGACAATAAATGAAATGATGGAATACGTAGGGGCAAAGTGCAAAGAGGCAGAGGAACAGTTTATACCCAGAGGAAAAAGATTAAGCGGGAAGGCCAGAAAGTATAATAATAATAATAATAATAATAATAATAATAATAATAATAATAATAATAAAATATTTATTTACTACAAGTACATGTACAAGGTATACAGACCATAGCTGACATCAATGACATACTACTATATAGAAAGCCGCTTGTTATGCTGAGCATTTCCCGCAAATTAGGTCAGTTTTGTCCCAGGATGCGACCCACACCAGTCTACTAACTCCCAGGTACCCATTTTACTGATGGGTGAACATAGACAACCGGTGTAAGGAAACACGTCCAATGTTTCCACCCCTTCGCCGGGAATCGAACCCGGACCCTCACTGTGTGAAACGGTAGCTTTTGCCACCAGGCCACGGGTCACCGTTTAAAACATATATAGGTCATTCCAACATATATAAAATTGAAAACATGATGACTACACCATACAAATAAGTAAGTACGTTTATTCAGGTATACACAAATACAGTAGATATTAGACTGAACTGAAACATAGCAGCATATGTGTAGGGGACCCAGGATAACCCAAAAAAAGTCAGACAAAGTGAATGACTTTGATACAATTAGTTTTATACAATTACAATTCTTTAGAAAATCACGTATACATATAGATATCAACGTGCATGTAGCAACATACACTTATATATTACAAACAAACAAACAAACAAACAAATTTTATTTCATTGCAGGTTACATGGGTATTGGAAGTTACAATGTAAATTGAGTGCAAGGAGAGCCACTGACATGCCATGGCATTAGGGGCAGCTTATTCTAGTCCTTAAAAACTAGGTACTTAATATTAGAGAAATTTATTGAGTTTATTCTAGTTAAAAATTATTTTCAAAATTACAATATGATGAAATTTTACTGTTTAAATTATTATATAATGATATTAGATCTTAGATTGTTACAGGTGTTAAGATTCTTGAATGATAATATGAAATTGAGATTATCTTAAGGAAAATAACATTGAGCATTTTTGACATTAACTTATAATATGAGTAGGGGGTAACATACTAGTAACATATTATTAAAAATTGAGATTATCGTATAGGAAAGTAACAATGAGCATTTTTCAAAGTAGTTTATAGCATGATCATTTAGGTTTGGGTGAGTAGGTGGTTTTGAGTTGAGTCTTAAATTGATTTTCAGACAAGATTATCTTAATATTTACTGGTAATGAATTCCAGATTCTGGGGCCCTTTATGTGCATAGAATTTTTACATAGGTTGATATGAACACGGGGTATATCAAAAAGTGATCTGTGTCGTGTGTTGTGGTCATGGGTCCTATTAAAGTTGGTGAGGAGAGTTTTGAGCAGAGGGTTTATATTAGAGTGTAAAGTTTTATATATGTAGTAGGCACAAGAGTAAGTATGAATGTTCTTTACGGTGAGTAGTTTGAGACTTTTGAATATTGGTGGAGTATGTTGTCTAGAGTGGGAATTTGTTATCATTCTGACTCATGTACTCCTACATGTTCATCAATACATGTATAAACGAATCATTACATTATTTAATGCCCGCAATGCATATTAGGGGCTTTTGGCATGTACATCTCATTAATAACTAAGTAATAACTATGTAATTACTATGTATAACTATATCTACCATATATAATTGTACAATGTCTAAATAAAGTATTATTATTATTATTATTATTATTATCATTATTACTTATTGTTCCTTTCACTTTACATGATATAAACCAATCAGTTCTTGTTTACCTACAGAGGGTTTCGGGGGTCAACGCCCCCGCGGCTCAGTCTGAGACAAGGCCTCGTGGTGGATCAGGGTCTGATCAACCAGGCTGTTACTGCTGGCCGCACGCAAACTGACGTACGAACCACAGCCCGGCTGGTCAGGTACTGACTTTAGGTGCCAGTCCAGTTCCTTCTTGAAGACAGCGAAGAGGTCTATGAAGACAGCCAGGGGACTATGAAGACAGCCAAGGGTCTATGAAGACAGCCAGGGGTATATGAAGACAGCCAGGGGTCTATGAAGACAGCCAGGGGTCTATGAAGACAGCCAGGGTCTATGAAGAAAGCCTGAGGTATATGAAGACAGCCAGGGGTCTATGAAGACAACCAGGGGTATATGAAGACAGCCAGGGGTCTATGAAGACAGTCAGAGATCTATGAAGACAACCAGGGGTATATGAAGACAGCCAGGGGTCTATGAAGGCAGCCAGTGGTCTATGAAGACAGCCATGGGTCTATGACGACAGCCAGGGGTCTATGAAGACAGCCAAGGGTCTATGAAGACAGCCAGGGGTATATGAAGACAGCCAGGGGTATATGAAGACAGCCAAGGGTCTATGAAGACAGCCAGGGGTCTATGAAGACAACCAGTGGTCTATGAAGACAGCCAGTGGTCTATGAAGACAGACAGTGGTCTATGAAGACAGCCAGAGGTCTATGAAGACAGCCAGGGGTCTATGAAGCCAGCCAAGGGTCTATGAAGACAGCCAGGGGTCTATGAAGACAACCAGTGGTCTATGAAGACAGCCAGTGGGCTATGAAGACAGCCAGTGGTCTATGAAGACAGCCAGGGGTCTATAAAGACAGCCAGGGGTCTATGAAAACAGCCAAGGGTCTATGAAGACAACCAGGGGTCTATGAAGACAGCCGGAAGTCTATGAAGACAGCCAGGGGTCTATGAAGACAGCCAGTGGTCTATGAAGATAACCAGGGGTCTATGAAGACAGCCAGTGGTCTATGAAGACAGCCAGTGGTCTATGAAGACAGCCAGGGGTCTATGAAGACAGCCAGGGGTCTATGAAGACAGCCAGGGGTCTATGAAGACAGCCAAGGGTCAATGAAGACAGTCAGGGATCTATGAAGACAACCAGGGGTATATGAAGACAGCCAGGGGTCTATGAAGGCAGCCAGTGGTCTATGAAGACAGCCATGGGTCTATGAAGACAGCCAGGGGTCTATGAAGACAGCCAAGGGTCTATGAAGACAGCCAGGGGTATATGAAGGTAGCCAGAGGTCTATGAAGACAGCCAGGGGTATATGAAGACAGCCAAAGGTCTATGAAGACAGCCAAGGGTCTATGAAGACAGCCAGGGGTCTATGAAGACAACCAGTGGTCTATGAAGACAGCCAGTGGTCTACGAAGACAGCCAGTGGTCTATGAAGACAGCCAGGGGTCTATGAAGACAGCCAGGGGTCTATGAAGACAGCCAAGGGTCTATGAAGACAGCCAGGGGTAAATGAAGACAACCAGTGGTCTATGAAGACAGCCAGTGGGCTATGAAGACAGCCAGTGGTCTATGAAGACAGCCAGGGGTCTATGAAGACAGCCAGGGGTCTATGAAAACAGCAAAGGGTCTATGAAGACAGCAAGGGGTCTATGAAGACAGCCGGGGGTCTATGAAAACAGCCAGGGGTCTATGAAGACAGCCAGTGGTCTTTGAAGACAACCAGGGGTCTATGAAGACAGCCAGTGGTCTATGAAGACAGCCAGTGGTCTATGAAGACAGCCAGGGGTCTATGAAGACAGCCAGTGGTCTATGAAGCCAGCCAGGGTCTATGAAGACAGCCAGGGGTCTATGAAGACAGCCAAGGGTCTATGAAGACAGCCAGGGGTATATGAAGACAGCCAGGGGTATATGAAAACAGCCAAGGGTCTATGAAGACAGCCAGGGGTCTATGAAGACAACCAGTAGTCTATGAAGACAGCCAGTGGTCTATGAAGACAGACAGTGGTCTATGAAGACAGCCAGAGGTCTATGAAGACAGCCAGGGGTCTATGAAGACAGCCAAGGGTCTATGAAGACAGCCAGGGGTCTAATGAAGACAACCAGTGGTCTATGAAGACAGCCAGTGGGCTATGAAGACAGCCAGTGGTCTATGAAGACAGCCAGGGTCTATAAAGACAGCCAGGGGTCTATGAAAACAGCCAAGGGTCTATGAAGACAACCAGGGGTCTATGAAGACAGTCGGGGGTCTATGAAGACAGCCAGGGGTCTATGAAGACAGCCAGTGGTCTATGAAGACAACCAGGGGTCTATGAAG
>WNWK01029582.1:0-24273 GCA_009830355.1 Cherax destructor
GAAAGTCACTTCACCTTCACTCTTCTCCGAATCAGGTAAGGCAATCTACCAGGAGTAGTTCTTTTGTTTGATTATTATGTTTTCTTTGGTTACCAGTAGTGACTTGGTCATCTTGAAACACCTTTTTCTATCTTAAATGTTTTAAGACTTATGGTAACCAGAATATTTTCTTTATTATCAGCTCTGCCGCTGGACTGGTTCTCCAGGACAGACGCATGACTTACGAGCAAGATTTCCCTGGACTTAACGGGAATTCCACAACAACTCCTCTCTAGTTTCTAACTTGTGTGCGTTAGAGGGTGTTGCTGAAGATCTCATCTTCCTTTGGATACCTACAGTGTGGTATTTCAACCTAGTGGTCCCAGGAGATTCACCATCTACTCCGGAGACATACCACCTACAGAGAGACAACCATCATCTATTCTCCCCCTCTCCGGTTATTACCTCCTGTCTCACCAACAGACTTGAACCACAACGGATATATTTCTTTTTTATTTCTATTTAATTTTATATTAAAATCCAGAAAAAAACATCTTATTATAAATATCCTTCGGTTTACTATTATTTATTAATTTTTCCATCAATATTTTGTTCAGGGGAAGGCGTTCCCCTGACACACATTTACGTATTTATTATTTAAATTTCATTCTATTAAAATAGTGTTTATTTTTCTTGTTATTAGTCTTTTTCTATTATACTTTTCCTGAGAAGATTGGCGACAACCTTCACAGGTATACTATCTGTAAAGCTTTCGACAAATTTGGGACAATATACCAGACTTCCGCTGGTGTGTGGGGCACTGGACCTTTTGAAGGTAAACCGGATGGGTCCTTTTTGGTGAAAATGTCCCTCAAAATACCCATTCCATCTTTTGTGCTCCTTGAAGTATTTCATACACAAGTGTGTGTATTACCCGGGGCAATATGGGCATATGGCATATCAATGTGATCATTGGCGTCCTTGCCAACAGAGTGACAGAAGTGTGCCGTCCAAAACTCGTATGCGTTTTCCAGAGGCCGTCGTTGTTGAGAGTGCCTATACAGCGTCAACATCTCCAATGCCTTCCTGCGAAGTGTCTGATATTTCACCTGTCTTACCGTGTGACATTGCCCTGTACAGCAAGGACAGTTGATGATGTCGATGCGGTGGCATCATCAAATACTACTGTCTTGAGAGATGATGTTGAGCTTGGCCTCTCGGTATCCTTTCTGGAACTAGATAGTGAAGTAGTGTCCAGCGCCACCATCCACCTCAGTTGTGTCCGATGATGGCGTTGCAAGCCCCTGTCAACGATTGTAACTCCTTACGGACCCACTGTGATAGTTACTAGTGTGGAAGTGTATGGGCATGAGACCTCGCCTGCCCGTGCTGTAGTCAATGGGATTTCCCGGAAGAGGGCGGCGGGGAACTCAAGCAGTGATGATGAACTGACTCCAGGTCAACTTCCTGGGAAAAAGTCGTGGGCCATGATTGCGGCTCATGGCAGTGTAGAGTTTAAACAGGTGGAGAGTTTCTCGCCTGATGCTGTTCTGGGCGGTGATGGTTTTGTAGACCAGAGTATAAATGTGTTGAGAGTGACTACGTGTGATATACGCCAGCAATCTTCCTGTGTTTAACCATTAATGTTAATGGGTTGCGGGCACCTCATCGGAAGGATGCCTCTGAACGGTGTTTAAGTCAATATAGTCCTGATGTCGTGTTTATTCAAGAACACAATTATCGAAATATGAGCGAATTGAGGATACGAGGATATGATGTTTATGGTGTGAATAGTCCGCGATAGAAAGGTGGAGTGGCAGTATTAATTCGAGAGGAAGTCCTTTTCGGTTACACCATTGGGAAGTTGCGTCTGATTGTAGGTGGGTGCGTGTTGACGGGTGGTGGGGAACGACAAGCGTGGGATTTATTAGTGTGTATGGGCCTGCGGCGAGTGAAGCAAGTACGAAAAAAACAGTTTTTTCAAGATACTCTTGTGTATCATTCCGGTCACTACCCGTGGTGGCTGTTGTGGGTGGTGACTGGAATTGTGTGATACGACGACGGGATGCAGAACCGCGGGGGCTTTTATTCCCAGCTTTTGGGTGATATTTTGCAGGGAGTTGGTTTGCACGATGTAGGAGGTGATGTAGTTGGTGGGGTAGATTTCACTTTTGTAAGACAGGGCTATGCGGCGCGAATCGGTAGGATTTATGTTGGCCGTGCAATTGATATACGGAGTGCCCGGACTTGTGATGAACATTTTACTGATCATCGTGCGGTGTTGGTACGTCTCTCTTGGACTGGGTTACCGCAAATAGCACCTCGGTTTTGGAAATTGAATGTTAGTATTTTAAAATAGGAAGATGTTCATGTATTATTTGGTCGGATGTGGTCTCATCAATGGAACGAAGGTGTAGGCGTTGTAGATATTCTAGAGTGGTGGGACTTAAGAGAAACCTGGTATTAAATCTTGTGTACCGTAATAAGTTTAGTGGTTGACGAGAACGTTCGGTTGCCATGGACGTTGTTCAGTCATGGATATCTTGCCGGTTAACAACGAATGAACAACTGTGTGCTATTGGGCCTATTGGAGCTGAAGAGATACGATCTACCCTTCACGGTATGAAAACAGGAAAATCGTCGGGGTCGGACGGATTACCATGTGAATTTTATTTGGAATTCTGGGGAGAGTTTCGTGGGTTTTTAATTCGGTTATTAAATAGCATGAAAAATAAGGGTAGATTAAGCAGGTCTCAACAGGAAGGAATAGTAGTCCTTGTCCCAAAGAAAACCGAAAGTACCGATATCCATGATTACAGGGCGATTACCCTGTTAAATACTGATTATAAATTATATGCAAAAATTTTGTGTAATTGAATTAAACCTTAGAGAAGGTTTTACATCCAAGTCTTTAGGACTGGGGGAGGGGAGTTGATAGGGGGGAGGGGGAGGGATTTTGGCTATAGTCTGGAAGGCCACATTCGATAACGTAGATCATCTCGTGTTGAAAACGATACTGGAGCTGCACGGTTTTGCACGTCCAGTTGTCAGATGGGTAATGTCATTATACGATGATGCGTGTTTACGTGTCCAGGTGAACGGGATGCTGGGTAAGTCTGTGTCTTTGCAGCATGGGATCCGCCAGGGGTGTCCGTTATCGTCCATTCTGTTTGCCCTATATCAAGATCAATTATATAGGGCGATGGTAAATGTGTGTGGGCAGCATCCATGTACTGGGCAGTGTGGTAGGACTATTCATATCGTTGGCTATGTAGATGATACGACACTCATGATCACCCATGTCGGTAGTTTGTCTACCGTTGATCGTCTTTTGAACATTTTTAGTGAAGCTCCGGGTATGTCATGTAATAAGGATAAGTCTGGGCTTTTACTTTTAGGGTCGTGGCAACGGGGTCCTCTGTCCGTGGAGGGCCCCTGGGCTGTGCATGATTTTTTAAAAATATGTGGGATAATTCATGCGTCTAGTAAAAATGAGGGGCGTGTTCTCAACTCTCGGATGGGGGTTGATAGTGTTATCCGACGTGTAGGAATGTTGAGGTTACATGGGTTAACACTTCATCAGCGGGTTTTGGTTACTAATTCCATCTTATATGCTAAAGTATGGCACGTCGTTCGTGTTTTTCTGTTGTGCCTGAGAGATGAGACACGTTTGTTAGTTCGCGTCTTTCGGTTTATCTGGGGAAGTCGTTGTTGTTGGTTACGCCGCAGTGTGCTTAGTTTAAGTGTTCGCAAAAGAGGTTTGGGGTTATTAGATATTCGTGGTTCCAGTTTAGCCCTCTTTGTTAAGCATACATATGTGCAATACCTGCACGTGGCGAGCCATCCAGTTAGTGAGACGTACCAATACCTCAGCGAGTGTGTCACAGGACGTGATCGTCATAGATGTACTCACCTAATTGTACTCACCTAATTGTGGTTGCAGGGGTCGAGACTCAGCTCCTGGCCCTGCCTCTTCGATGTCTGCATGTACTTACTGGAGTTTCCAACCCGCGAGCGTGTAAATTACGTATGTTAGTTCAGGCGACTGTAAAAGATGACGTGCCACCGGTCTGTGGTCAGTTTCCATTGTATGCTTGGCCGGAGACTTGGAATGTTAATTTCAGATTTTATTCATATGTCATGGGTACTCAGGACAGTGGGATCAATTGAGCGAGTTCACGGTATTATCATATTATCGCGGTTATGTTTTGCATGAAGTGTAGGAGAATCGTCTGTTGTTTGGGAATCGTTGGGAGAGCAGTTTTCCGTATACGTACCGTAACTTCCGTGTGGCACATTTATGGCATTTGTACGATGTCAAGACGTAAAAGGACTGGTCTGTCGTGTGTAATTTGTGTGTGTGTTTTGTGAGAGAATAGTTGTAGTGGTTGTGATTAGGTAAGGCGGGGAGGGGGGTTGGATGATATAATACAACTGTGTCCGGCTACTAAGTCATAATATAGATACCCCTTTGAAGGGCTTGTATGGTGGGTTACTATATTTGTGCAGGTATATTGTACTCTGTGTTCTTTATGTCCCGTGTATGTGTTATCTAAAGTGTCATTAGTGTGAAAAGTTGTACAGATCTTCAACATATTCTGTAAAATGGTGTGTCTGTGTGTGTCTGTGTGCGTGACTGATAGTTTTAGCGTGGCTGTTAAGAGTTTTAATATATATTATTGTTGTGAGGGTTACTTCTGTCAGAGTCTGGACAGGGACTCGGTAGCTGTGTTTCAGTACCATTGTAATGTCTGTTCTTGTAGTATGAAGTTTAACTAGTACTTGGACATACGTATGGACCTACTTTAACTCATGTGGTACATATATTGTGTTATTTTTGTGCGGGCGGATGTGGTTTCATAGGTTTCATGGAAGGTTGTATAAGTTTACTCATTGTTTTGATTAGATAAGTTAATTACCAGTGTGTGTCTTGAGCCTTTATCTTGTTCTTGACAAGAATTGTGTTTATTATGTTGTATATCAGTATTGTAATGTTTTTCTAATAAAAAAAAATAAAAAAAATTCTCATAGCAATTATCAGTACTGCACCAGGTGCTACCTCAACGTTTGTGGTAGTCTCAGGATATCAAAAAAAATTAATTCACCTCATTCTATAGTTCTTCGTATACAACTTTGGATGCTCTGCATTTCTAGCAAAATCAAAGAAATCGTTATCTGCTGGGTCCCTGGTCATGTTGTTATTCATGGCAATGAGCAGGCAGACTGATGCGCAGTCAGCAGTTCATATAGAGGTGTTCCATTCTAAGACTATTTTGCTGTAATGTTTAGCCATCTTCACAAACGTTGGCAACAAAGTTGGTCTGAGTTTAATCATAACGCTTTTCCGTCTTCACATCGGACACATATGTCTCACTCACGGTGAGGCGCCCTGTTCCACTCTGTGAGAATTGTCAAGTTCCAATTTCGGTTAGCTATATTCTATTGGACTGTCCGGTCTTTCAACGAGCACACAGAATTTACCTCAGACGTCATCACCACTCAAACATCATTACTCTATCTTCCCTCCTCGCTGACGGTCCCACCCTTGACACAGACTCCCTCTTTGACTTATTGGACACCAACAGTTTTGTTACACAATTATGATTATACTTCCCTTAGCACTGCTACATCACTCTACATCACTTTATCTTCGCTAGTCTGAGTCAAAGTATATTAAACCGTTAGCACCACCTACCCCTGCTCGCTGTATGTCCCGTGTGAGTTTAGCGCTTAGTTTTGATTATAATAATCCAGTCTTTATGTCTTTATATGTTTATAAACTTTCATGAGCTTCTGTACTTTTCTAACAGTCGGTAAGTGTAAGTGGACACAGCAGGAACTTAAGTGTAAGTGGACACAGCAGGAACTTAAGTGTAAGAGGACACAGCAGGAACTTAAGTGTAAGAGGACACAGCAGGAACTTAAGTGTAAGAGGACACAGCAGGAACTTAAGTGTAAGAGGACACAGCAGGAACTTAAGTGTAAGAGGACACAGCAGGAACTTAAGTGTAAGAGGACACAGCAGGAACTTAAGTGTAAGAGGACACAGCAGGAACTTGTAGTTCAACCATATTACTTCACTAAATGTATGTCAACGAATAAACACTATTTTAAACACTATGTGAAACACTATGTGAAACACTATGAAACACTATGTGGAACACTGTGAAACACTATGTGAAACACTATGTGAAACACTGTGGAACACTGTGGAACACTATGTGGTACACTGTGAAACACTATGTGAAACACTGTGGAACACTGTGGAACACTATGTGAAACACTGTGGAACACTGTGGAACACTGTGAAACACTATGTGGAACACTGTGGAACACTGTGGAACACTATGTGAAACACTGTGGAACACTATGTGGAGCACTGTGCAACACTGTGAAACACTATGTGAAACACTATGTGAAACACCATGTGAAACACTACATGAAACACTATGTGAAACACTATGTGAAACACTACATAAAACACTATGTGAAACACTACATGAAACACTACGTGAAACACTATGTGAGACACTCTGTGAAACACCATGTGAAACACCATGTAAAACACTACATGAAACACTACGTGAAACATTATGTGAAACACTGAAACACCATGTGAAACACTCTGTGAAACACCATGTGAAACACCATATAAAACACTATGTGAAACACTGTGAAACACTACATAAAACACTATGTGAAACTCTATGTGAAACACTATGTGAAACACCATGTGAAACACTATGTGAAACACCATGTGAAACACTATGTGAAACACCATGTGAAACACTATGTAAAACACTATGTGAAACACCATGTGAAACACCATGTGAAACACTATATGAAACACTATGTGAAACACCATGTGAAACACTATGTGAAACACTATGTGAAACACCATGTGAAACACTATGTGAAACAATATATGAAACACTATGTGAAACACCATGTGAAACACTATGTGAAACACTATATGAAGCACCATGTGAAACACTATGTGAAACACTATGTGAAACACTATGTGAAACACTATAGGAAACACCATGTGAAACACTATGTGAAACACTATGTGAAACACTATATGAAACACCATGTGAAACACTATGTGAAACACTATATGAAACACCATGTGAAACACCATGTGAAACACTATGTGAAACACTATGTGAAACACCATGTGAAACACTGTGAAACACCATGTGAAACACTGTGAAACAATATGTGAAACACTATGTGAAACACCATGTGAAACACTATGTGAAACACTATATGAAACACCATGTGAAACACTATGTGAAACACTATGTGCAATATGTCAATCACAAACTGATTTACATGTGAAGAGAATATGATAAAGTAATGAGATGAGGATATTCTAATCTAAAACAGAGAAAACACACTTGTTATTGAGTCAAGATTGTTAGCCAGTATGATGTGAACCAATAGCTGACTTGATGTTAACTGTCTACAATGTTCCATAAACTACGTAACTGAGCTATCTATCCAACCACAGTGGTCTGTGGCCTGGTGGCAGAAGCTCGTTCAATGTCCTGCTATTTAGTTGTTAATAAGTTCTTGATCAAGCTCTGTGAGCTTAGATCAAGGTCTGTGAGCTTAGATCAAGGTCTGTGAGCTTAGATCAAGGTCTGTGAGCTTAGATCAAGGTCTGTGAGCTTAGATCAAGGTCTGTGAGCTTAGATCAAGGTCTGTGAGCTTGGGGGTTGTACGAATCTGTTAGATAAATTATTTATGCTCACGAGAGAGTGTCAGCGTTGTGACGTTGTGATGTTTTGTGTTAACTCGTATTTATCTGTGTTAACTTGTGTTTATCAGTGTTAAATTGTGTTTATTAGTGTTAACAGCGTTGTGAAGTTGTGATGTTTTGTGTTAACTCGTATTTATTTGTATTATCTTGTGTTTAACTGTTTTAACTCGTGTTAACTTGTGTTTAACTGTTTAAACTCGTATTAACTTGTGTTTATCAGTGTTAACTTATGTTTATCAGTGTTAACTTATGTTTATCAGTGTTAACTGGTGTTTACCAGGTACTAACTGGTGTTTACCAGGTACTAACTGGTGTTTACAAAGGTACTAACTGGTGTTTACCAGGTACTAACTGGTGTTTACCAGGTACTAACTGGTGTTTACCAGGTACTAACTGGTGTCTACCAGGTACTAACTGGTGTCTACCAGTTACTAACTGGTGTTTACCAGGTACTAACTGGTGTCTACCAGGTACTAACTGGTGTCTACCAGTTACTAACTGGTGTTTACCAGGTACTAACTGGTGTCTACCAGTTACTAACTGGTGTCTACCAGGTACTAACTGGTGTCTACCAGGTACTAACTGGTGTCTACAAGGTACTAACTGGTGTTTACCAAGCACTAACTGGTGTCTACCAGGTACTAACTGTTGTCTACCAGGTACTAACTGGTGTTTACCAGGTACTAACTGGTGTCTACCAGGTACTAACTGGTGTCTACCAGTTACTAACTGGTGTTTACCAGGTACTAACTGGTGTCTACCAGTTACTAACTAGTGTCTACCAGGTACTAACTGTTGTCTACCAGGTACTAACTGGTGTTTACCAGTTACTAACTGGTGTCTACCAGGTACTAACTGGTGTCTACCAGGTACTAACTGGTGTCTACCAGTTACTAACTGGTGTCTACCAGGTACTAACTGGTGTCTACCAGGTACTAACTGGTGTTGACTTGTTTGCCACGACAGGTACGGGAGTTGCTTGAACTGGTGGATGAGTCGCCGGGGTTTGAGCTGTGTCGTGCCTTCACCTTGGGCAGGGAACGACTAGTGAGTGTGTGTACGTAGCTCACACACACACACACACACACACACACACACACACACACGAAGAGGCGGGGCCAGGAGCTGAGACTCGATCCCTGCAACCACAATTAGGTGAGTACAATTAGGTGAGTACACACACACACACACTCACACAGCGCCAGTTTGGAATCTTCACCTAGTCAAGCATATAAAGAAACTAGAGAAAGTGGAAAGGTTTGCAACAAGACTAGTACCGGAGCTAAGGGGTATGTCCTACGAGGAGAGGTTAAGGGAAATCGACCTGACGACACTGGAGGACAGGAGAGATAGAGGTGATATGATAACGACATATAAAATACTGAGAGGAATAGACAAGGTGGATAGTGACAGGATGCTCCAGAGATCGGACACAGCAACAAGGGGTCACAGTTGGAAGTTGAAGACTCAGATTAACCACAGGGATGTTAGGAAGTATTTCTTCAGTCATAGAGTTGTCAGGAAGTGGAATAGTGTAGCAAGTTATGTAGTGGAGGCAGGAACCATACATAGCTTTAAGACGAGGTATGGAGCAGGGAGAGAGAGGTTCTAGTAGCGGTCAGTGAAGATTTGGGGCCAGGAGCTATGTCTCGACCCCTGCAACCACAAATATGTTAGTACAAATAGATGAGTACACACACACACACACACATACACCCAAAGCTGTTGTATAGCCACATCAGGAGGAAAACAACAGTCAAGGACCAGGTGATCAGGCTGAGGAAGGAAGGTGGGGAGTTCACAAGAAACGACCAAGAGGTATGTGAGGAACTCAACATGAGATTTAAAGAAGCATTTACAGAGGAGACAGGAAGGACTCCAGGAATTCAGAATAGGGAGGTACACCAACAAGTGCTGGATGAAATACACACAACCGAGGAGGAGGTGAAGAAGCTGCTATGTGAACTCGATACCTCAAAAGCGGTGGGACCTGACAACATTTCTCCGTGGGTCCTTAGAGAGGGAGCAGAGATGTTGTGTGTGCCACTAACAAAAATCTTCAACACATCCATTGAAACTGGGCAACTACCTGACATGGAAGAGGCAAATGTAGTCCATTTTGAAAGAACAGACACACATTAAACTACAGACTGGAAGGGTATAGTATGCAAAGTCATGGGGAGTATTAGGAGGGAGAGTGGTGGAGCACCTAGAAAGACACAAGCTTATAAACGACAACCAGCACGGTTTCAGGGAAGGAAAATCCTGTGTCACAAACCTACTGGAGTTTTATGACAAGGTAACAGAAGTAAGACACGAGAGAGAGGGGTGAATAAACTGCATTTTCTTGGACTGCAAGAAGGCGTTCGACACAGTTCCTCACAAGAGGTTAATGCAAAAGCTAGAGGATCAGGCACACGTAACAGGAAAGGCACTGCAATGGATCAGAGAATATCTGACAGTCTGACAGGGAGGCAACAACGAGTCATGGTACGTGACGAGGTGTCAGAGTGGGCACCTGTGACGAGTGGGGTTCCACAAGGGTCAGTCCTAGGACCTGTACTGTTTTTGGTATATGTGAATGACATAACGGAAGGGATAAACTCAGACGTGTCCCTGTTTGCAGATGATGTGAAGTTAATGAGAAGAATTAAATCAGTCGAGGATCAGGCAGGACTACAAAGAGACCTGGACAGGCTACAAGCCTGGTCCAGTAACTGGCTCCTTGAATTTAACCCTGCCAAATGTAAAGTCATGAAGAGCTGGGAAGAGCAAAGAAGACCGCAGACAGAGTATAGACTAGGTGGCCAAAGACTGCAAACCTCACTCAAGGAAAAAGATCTTGGGGTGAGTATAATACCGAGCACATCTCCTGAGGCACACATCAATCAGATAACTGCTGCAGCATACGGGCGGCTGGCAAACCTAAGAATAGCGTTCCAATACCTCACTAAGGAATCATTCAAGACTATGTACACCATATACGTCAGGCCCATACTGGAGTATGCAGCACCAGTTTGGAACCCACACCTGGTCAAGCACGTCAAGAAATTAGAGAAAGTGCAAAGGTTTTCAACAAGACTAGTCCCAGAGCTAAGGGGATTGTCCTACGAAGAAAGGTTAAGGGAAATCGGCCTGACGACACTAGAGGACAGGAGGGTTAGGGGAAACATGATAACGACATATAAAATACTGCGAGGAATAGATAAGGTGGACAGAGACAAGATGTTCCAGAGAGGGGACACAGAAACAAGGGGTCACAATTGGAAGTTGAAGACTCCTATGAATCAAAGGGATGTTAGGAAGTATTTCTTCAGTCATAGAGTTGTCAGGAAGTGGAATAGCCTAGAAAGCGACGTAGTGGAGGCAGGAACCATACATAGTTTTAAGACGAGGTTTGATAAAGCTCATGGAGCAGGGAGAGAGATGACCTAGTAGCAGTCAGTGAAGAGGCGGGGCCAGGAGCTATGACTCGACCCCTGCAACCACAAATAAGGTGAGTACAAATAGGTGAGTACCGACACGGTTCAGGTCTACCAACATGCTGACACGGGTTCAGGTCTACCAACATGCTGACACGGGTTCAGGTCTACCAACATGCTGACACGGGTTCAGGTCTACCAACATGCTGACACGGGTTCAGGTCTACCAACATGCTGACACGGGTTCAGGTCTACCAACATGCTGACACGGGTTCAGGTCTACCAACATGCTGACACGGGTTCAGGTCTACCAACATGCTGACACGGGTTCAGGTCTACCAACATGCTGACACGGGTTCAGGTCTACCAACATGCTGACACGGGTTCAGGTCTACCAACATGCTGACACGGGTTCAGGTCTACCAACATGCTGACACGGGTTCAGGTCTACCAACATGCTGACACGGGTTCAGGTCTACCAACATGCTGACACGGGTTCAGGTCTACCAACATGTTGACATATACACTCGTGACTGTCTTTCTCTCTAACACCAACAGTTTTTCTTCTTCAACATCTCCCTCTCTCACTTCTCCTCTTCCTTTCACTATCTTTCACCCTTTCTCTTCCTTCCCCCCTCCCCTCGCTTCTTCCTTTCCTCACTCTCCTACCCCTCACTTTCCAACCCCTCACTATCCTTCCCCACACTCTCCTACCCCTCACTCTCCTACCCCTCACTTTCCTACCCCTCACTCTCCTACCCCTCACTTTCCTACCCCTCACTTTCCTACCCCTCACTCTCCTACCCTTCACTCTCCTACCCCTCACTCTCCTACCCCTCACTCTCCTACCCCTCACTCTCCTACCCCTCACTCTCCTGCCACTCACTCTCCTACCCCTCACTATCCTGCCCCTCACTCTCCTGCCCCTCACTCTCCTTCCCCTCACTCTCCTGCACCTCACTCTCCTACCCCTCACTCTCCTACCCCTCACTCTCCTACCCCTCACTCTCCTGCCCCTCACTCTCCTACCCCTCACTTTCCTACCCCTCACTCTCCTACCCCTCACTCTCCTACCCCTCACTCTCCTAACCCCTCACTCTCCTGCTCCTCACTCTCCTACCCCTCACTTTCCTACCCCTCACTCTCCTACCCCTCACTCTCCTACCCCTCACTCTCCTACCCCTCACTCTCCTACCCCTCACTCTCCTGCCCCTCACTCTCCTACCCCTCACTTTCCTACCACTCACTCTCCTACCCCTCACTCTCCTACCCCTCACTCTCCTACCCCTCACTCTTCTGCTCCTCACTTTCCTACTCCTTACTTTCCTACCCCTCACTCTCCTACCCCTTACTCTCCTACCCCTCACTCTCCTACCCCTCACTCTCCTACCCCTCACTCTCCTACCCCTCAATCTCCTACCCCTCACTCTCCTTCCCCACACTCTCCTACCCCTCACTCTCCTACCCCTCACTCTCCTACCCCTCACTCTCCTACCCCTCACTCTCCTACCCCTCACTCTCCTACCCCTCACTCTCCTGCCCCTCACTTTCCCCTCATCTCACAATGTCTCTCACGTTCCGTCCTGGATCAAGAAGAGTTCCTTGATGCCACTGAAGGTCTCTTTACTTATGAATTTCGAGCTATCCTCCCTTTCCTTGGATCAGACCTGATTACTATCAGTTCCCCAGGTACTGTATGCGCCACCCTACAGGTCTGGCGCTTCCCCAATTGGATGTAATGCTAATAATCCGTGGTGTGTGTACTGCAGATCTGTTGTTTCGTGGCCACGTACCTCATCATTCTGCTGCAGTTCCGGCTCTCGGAGGTCGCCGATAAAACTCCCTGCCGATAACACACTCACCCGGATGATGTAGCAAGTCTCACCCGAAGCTGGTGACCGGGAGTGGTCTTCAACCCCGGTTTACAGTGGATATCGTCAAGAAATTAAACATGAGACCACCGGTTTAGACCCAAGTCCACACATCGTGTGTAACTTTTACAATATAGTGTATGTGTGTGTGTGTGTGTGTGTGTGTGTGTGTGTGTGTGTGTTTGAGTGTGTGTACTCACCTAATTGTGGTTGCAGGGGTCGAGACTCAGCTCCTGGCCCCGCCTCTTCGCTGTCTGCTACTGGGTCTCCGCTCTCCCTGCTCCATGAGTTTTATCATACCTTGTCTTAAAACTATGTATGGTTCCTGCCTCCACTATATCTTTCTCTAGACTATTCCACTTCCTGACAACTCCTTTGACTCATCTGAGTCTTCAGCTTCCAGTTGTGTCCCCTTGTTTCTGTGTTCCCTCTCTGGAACATCCTGTCCCTGTCTACCTTGTCGATTCCCCGCAGTATTTTGTATGTCATTATCATGTCTCCTCTGACCCTTCTTTCCTCCAGTGTTGTTAGTCCTATTTCCCTCAACCTTTCTTCATAGGACAGACCCCTGAGTTGTGGAACTAGCCTTGTCGCAAACCTTTACACTTTCTCTAGTTTCTTTACGTTCTTGACCAGGTGTGGGTTCCAGACTGGTGCTGCATATTCTAGTATGGGCCTGACGTACACGGTGTACAGTGTCTTGAACGATTCCTTGTTTAGGTAACGGAACGCTAATCTTAGGTTTGCCAGTCGCCCATATGCTGCCGCAGTTATCTGGTTGATGTGTGCCTCCGGAGACGTACTTGGCGTTATACTCACCCCAAGGTCTTTCTCCTTTGCCGAGGTTTGTAGCCCTTGTCCACCTAGCCTGTACTCTGTCAGCGGTCTTCTTTGTCCTTCTCCGATCTTCATGACTTTGCATTTGGTGGGATTGAATTCGAGAAGCCAGTTGCTAGACCAGATGTCAAGCTTGTCCAGGTCTGTTTGAAGTCCTGCTTGGTCCTCTTCCGATGGGATTCTCCTCATTAATTTCACATCATCTGCGAACAGAGACACTTCTGAGTCTATCCCATCCGTCATGTCGTTTACATATACCAAGAATAACACTGGTCCTAGGACTGACCCCTGCGGTACGCCGCTCGTCACAGGCGCCCACTGTGATACCTCATCACGCACCATGACCCGTTGTTGCCTCCCTGTGAGGTATTCCCTGATCCATTCCAGTGCCCTTCCTGTTATACATGCTTGTTCTTCCATCTTCTTTACTAATCTCATGTGAGGAACTGTGTCGAAGGCCTTCCTGCAGTCCAGGAAAATGCAATCAACCCACCCTTCTCTCTCTTGCCTTACCTCTGTTACTTTATCATAAAACTCTAGGAGGTTTGTTACACAGGATTTGCCTTCCCGGAATCCGTGCTGTCTGGTGTTTATTATTCTGTTCAGCTCGAGGTGCTCCACCATTCTTTT
The DNA here is from genome assembly GCA_009830355.1 of Cherax destructor. Taxonomy (NCBI): domain Eukaryota; kingdom Metazoa; phylum Arthropoda; class Malacostraca; order Decapoda; family Parastacidae; genus Cherax; species Cherax destructor. The sequence goes on from WNWK01029582.1 coordinate 14,505, forward strand.
CCTGATGATTTTCTCCAGGACTTTGCACACTATACATGTAAGTGACACCGGTCTATAGTTTAGTGCCTCTTTTCTGTCTCCTTTTTTAAAGATGGGGACTACATTGGCCTTCTTCCATACCTCAGGTATCTGCCCATTTTCAAGGGATGTGTTGAATATTATGGTAAGTGGCACACTCAGTACCTCAGCTCCTTCCCGAAAAACCCACGGGGAGATATTGTCCGGACCCATCGCCTTTGAGGTATCAAGGTCACTGAGTAACTGCTTCACCTCCTCCTCAGTTGTGTGTATGCCCTCTAGCACTTGATAAATCCCTTGTTGGTGATGCATCCCATCCTGTCTACCCAGCTGCCTTCCTTCCTCCACTGTGAATACTTCCTTAAACCTCAAGTTGAGCTCCTCACATACCTCTTGATCGTTGCTTGTGAGTTCCCTATCTTCTCTCCTCAGCCTTATCACCTGGTCTTTAACTGTTGTCTTCCTTCTGATGTGACTGTACATGAGCTTCGGGTCGGACTTAACTTTCGATGCTATGTCGTTTTCGTACTGTTTCTGGGCCTCCCTCCGTACCTGTGCATACTCGTTTCTAGCTCTTCTACTATTCTCTTTGTTTACTTGGGTTCTTTGCCTTCTGTACCTTTTCCATTCTCTGACACTCTGAGTCTTTGCCTCCCTGCACCTTTGGGTAAACCAGGGGCTCTTTCTGGCCTTCCCGTTTAATCTTTTTCCTCTGGGTATAAACCGTTCCTCTGCCTCCTTGCACTTTGCCCCTACGTATTCCATCATTTCATTTATTGTCTGTCCATCCATTTCCCTTTCCCACTGAACCTCCTGCAGGAAATTCCTCATGCCTGTGTAGTTTCCTCTTTTAAAATCTGGTTTGTCTATTTCGGTACCGTTTTCCCTCTCCACCTGAAGCTCTACAATGTACTCAAAGCTCAGCACCATATGGTCACTGGCTCCCAGGGGGCTCTCGTGTGTTATGTCTTCAATATCTGAGCTGTTCAGGGTGAATACAAGGTCCAGTCTTGCTGGTTCATCTTCTCCTCTCACTCTGGTCGTGTCCCTGACATGTTGGTGCATCAGGTTTTCCAGTACTGCATCCATCATCTTGGCTCTCCAAGTTTCTGGACCCCCACGTGGTTCTTGGTTCTCCCAGTCGATCTCCCTGTGGTTGAAATCGCCCATGACCAGTAGCTTCGCTCTGCTCATGTACGCTTTTCTTGCCACCTCTGCCAGAGTGTCCACCATCGCTCTGTTGTTCTCATCATATTCCTCACCTGGCCTCCTGCAGTTCTGTGGTGGGTTATACATCACTGCAGTGATTATCTTGTGTTCCCCAGACTGGATGGTACCTACTATGTAGTCCCTTTCTCTACACACCTCCATTCCTTCCATTTCCTCAAATTTCCAGCGGTTCCTTACAAGCAGTGTGACCCCTCCTCCCCCCCTGCTCCTTCTATCCTTCCTCAGGATCTGATATCCCTGTGGGAAGATTGCATCTGATACTGTCTCCTTTAGTTTGGTTTCTGTGACAGCTATGATGTATGGGGACACTTCACCTATTCTTTCATTCCACTCTTCATACTTGTTCGTAATTCCATCCGCGTTTGTGTACCAAACCTTCAACCTTGTTTCCAATACTGTGTCCCTGGGGAGATCTTGGTGGGTTGAGGGGGGTGTGGGTGGGGTGCCCATAGGGGGTTGCAGCATGGGTGGGGGGGATTTTACGGTTGGGGTATGGGTTGGTGGGGTGGAGTTTGTGGTGGGGGTGGGGGGTAGCTGTGATGGTGGGTTTTGGGTTGCTGGGGTGGGGGCAGTGGGACTGATGAGTGTGTGTGGTGTTAAAGTGTATGGTTGGCGTGGGGGTTTTGTGATTTTAGGTCCACCGTGCGTACTTCCAGTGTGTGTGTTTGTCCTGTTTGGGCTTGGTGTCCTCCGTATCTTGCTGTCTCCTCTCTCTCCTCTCTTCGCCTTCTTACCTGCTCCTTCCGAGCCTCCCTTTCTTCCTGCGTTCTGTCCCGATCTAGGTATACATTCCAGTACCCCTGATTCGTCCTCAGCCGTGCTTTCTCTTGCAGGATCATGGTGCGGGCTGATTCTGCTTTGAAGATTACCTTGAGAGGTCGATTTCTTTCCCTTGTGTACCACCCAATTCTCCGAAAATTTGTCACTTGGGACGTGTCTCCCCCTATTGCTAGCATGATACCTTCGATCCTTTCTTTCTCCTCCTGTTTTCTTCTGTCGTGGGTGTCCCCTTCGACTTCCTTCAGGCCATAGATAAAGATCAACCTCTCCCTTTCCTCCTCCCACTGTGTCTCCCATTGCCTCATCAGAGGTGCATTAGCCTCTCCCGGTGCTGTCATGGTTGTATCCCCCGTGTTCCTTTGTGTGTCCGGCCTTCTCAAAGGTCCCTGTGTGTGTGTATGTGTGTGTGTGTGTGTGTGTGTGTGTTTGAGTGTGTGTACTCACCTAATTGTGGTTGCAGGGGTCGAGACTCAGCTCCTGGCCCTGCCTCTTCACTGGCTGCTACTTGGTCACTCTACCTGCTCCATGAGCTTTATCATACCTCTCCTTAAAGCTATGAATAGATCCTGCATCCACTACATCATTTCCCAGACTATTCCACTTCCTGACAACTCTGTGACTGAAGAAATACTTCCTAACATCCCTGTGATTCATCTTAGTCTTCAACTTCTAACTGTGTCCCCTTGTTCCTGAGTCTCATCTCTGGAATAAACTGTCTCTGTCTACCTTGTCGATTCCTCTCAGTATTTTATATGTCGTTATCATATCCCCCCTATCTCTCCTGTCCTCCTGTGTTGTCAGGTCGATTTCCCTTAACCTCTCGTCGTAGGACATACCCCTTAGCTCCGGGGCACGTCCTACAAGGAGCTCAAATTCACATTGTCTGGACCGCATCTTCGACCATATCACTCGCTAACCACGTGACTGCCCCAAACCAAACCACCCACGCTTACCCGCTAACCAAACACAGTTGGAAAATAAATCTCTGGCAGGATTTCCTTACATTTACAGTTTAAAGTACTTTACAGTGCCCCAAATGCACAGTATGAATTATAAAAATAAGCTTTACAATTATAACATCATTCATACTATTATGGCACACTTCACTATATATATATATATATATATATATATATATATATATATATATATATATATATATATATATATATATATATATATATATATATATATATTACAATGCAATGCAGAATCCTGCATAACAGGGACCTGCATGTGGCTCCAGGTTTTCCCAGTCAATCTCCTTGTCATTAAAATCACCCATAACTAGTAACTTTGCTCTAAACGGGTGAGCTCTTCTGGCCACCTCAGCTAGTGTGTCCACCATTGCTCTGTTGCTCTCTTCATATTCTTCTCTTGGCCTCTTGCAGTTTTGTGGCACTTTGTACATCACTGCAATTACCACCTTAGGGCCCCCACACTGAATTGTTCTTACTATGTAGTCCCTTTCACCCATTCTGTCCACTCCTTCCATTTCTTCAAATACCCATCGGTTTTTAATGAGCAGTGCAACTCCTCCTTACCCTCTGCTCCCTCTGTCTTTCCTTAAGATCTGATATCTGGGTGGGAAGATTGAGTCTTCCCACCCAGATATTTCTTTGATCCTTTCATGCCACTCCTCACAACTTCTTTTCTAAAACTGTGGTCTGGGGAGTATGTTGAGGTTGGGGGAGTGGGAGACCTGGTGAGGAACTATGGGGGGTTGCTGTGAAGAAGGAGTTTGTGATTGGGGGGGGGGAGGGCAGTGGATACAGTGTGTGGGTTTTGGGTTAGATTGTTTGGTTGCATTTGGGTTGTCGTGGTTGAGGGCCTTCTGTAGGTGGTTTTGAGGGAGGTTATATTCGCTCTTCCTCCTGAGTCTGGGCTCTCCTGCCATCTCTGTCTTTACCTCTCTTTCCTCTTTGCATCTTTGTACCCTCTCTTTCAGTTTCTGCCTTACTTCTTGTGTTCTGTCACGGTCGAGGTACACCCTATGGTATGCTGATATATCCCATAGTCGTGCTTTCTCCTGTTTCAAGCCAATTCTGCCTCGAAAATAATTTTGGCTTTTTTTTTTCTTTTTGCAAACCACCTATTATCAGAAAATTTGCCAGCTGGGTCATGTCCTCCTCTCCTATTGCTTTCATGATACTTTCAATTGCTTTTTCTTCCCACTATTGATGTACGTCCTTCATTCTGGCTCCGCTATGTAGATGACATCTTTGCTCTTTGGCCTCATGACTCTAATCTCTTCCAACCATTTCTTGATGCCCTTAATAATCTTGCCCCTTCCATTAAGTTTAAAGCTGATTGGGAATCTAATTCCTTGCTTCCTTACCTTGATGTTCATGTCCACCGCTCAGTTACAGGTTTTTTCTTTTCCGTGTACCGCAAACCTATGCACAGTGGCATCTATATTCACTACTTTTCTTATCATGCTTCCTCTGTCAATAAAAGTGTACTTATCTCCCTCTATCTCCATGCTCTCTGCATTTGTGATCCTCAGTTCCTTGAAGCAGAAATTTCCATTCTTTATAATTCATTTTCCCGTCTTGGCTACCCTTCCCATTTCATAGACTCTGCTTTCTCTCATGCCAAACGGACTTTCTTCTCTCCTAAACCCCCTACTCCTGGGAACTCTCCTGTCCTCTGCCTTCCCTGCATCTCTGGTCTCTCTAATCTCAACAACTCTCTCTGTTCCTTAGACATCAAACTTACTTTCGCCAGACTAACACTCTTCGCACTAATCTAGTTCATACCACTCCTCCCTCCATAGATGCTCCTGGTGTCTACTCTATTTCTTGTTCCTCCTGTCCTCTTCAGTACTTTGGAGAAACTGGCCGATCTCTTTCTGACAGACTTAGGGAGCACAAAAGTAGTGTTAGGCCTACCGACACCAACAATGCTCTTTTCTGTCATGTCAGAGATCACAGTCATCCTATTGATTGGTCTTCTGCTAAAACTGTTTACCCTACGTGCAACTTTCACAGTCGCCATCTGGTTGAATCATTCCTTATACACAACTTTCCCTGTATGAATCTTAGTCGTGGCTTTGTCTCTGTAGATGCTTTCCTCTCCCATTACATTGTTAAATGCTCCAAACTTCAGAACACCCATGACTTAACCTGATTCCTTTCCCTTCTATCTCTTTCCCCTTCTCCTCTTTCTTCTTTCTCCTCTGGTTTTTCTTTCTTTTGCCTTGTATTTGTCCTTCATTTTATTTTCATTTTTTCCCCTCTGTGTTCTTGTCCTTACCCTATGCGGGCCGCCAGCTTTATTGCAGTGCTCCTCTTTCCTAGAATATGACTTACTCCACTACTACTACTTCCACTACCACTACTACTTCCACTATTACTCCTCCACCACTTTCTTGTGCCCTTCCCTGTCTGCTGGCCTATATATAACCCCTTCTACCTGTTCTTTGTGTTAGTGTGATTTTGTAAATGGTCCAAGTCAGACCGAAACGTCGTCGTAAGCTCAACTGTAGAGGGTACTTTTCCCCTCCCAGCCCAGATGTCAGCGATGGCACGGGATGTGCCGGGCTCACGAGAGCTTCCACTGCAGGGGCGGCGCCGTGGAGTTCGACTGCGAGGCGGCTGTCAGGTGTGCCACGGGCAGTGTGGACTCGGTTCCTCGGGCTTCAGCATCCGTACGCACGTTGGATGTCTGGGCGCCCGGAAGGCTCCAGGTGGGAGCAGCCAGCGGCCCCTCCCGGCAGACGGGGGGAGGCCTGGGATCTGCAATCAAACTGGCATCCACCTGGACGTTGGTGCATCCCCGGGGCAGCTCTCCCTCGGGCTGCTAGCGGAGTTGCTGACATATTGGACCTCTTAGGGAGGGTCGACGGTGCTCCTGCAAGCAGCCGATCCTGGCGCGGCCTGTTGCTGTTTGCAGTGCTGTCTGGCTGTCCTGCCGAAGAGGGACAGGCATCTAGCAACATCTGTTGTTGGGGCAATGGATGCATTCCCTAGAATGTTTGTGAACTGCTCATTACTCTGTAATTTGTTCATAATTGTAACCATGTATGGACATGTTTATGATTCATTACCTTTGTAACTGTCATGATTGTGACCAGCTCTACCTGGAGCTCATTACCTTTGTAACTTGTCATGATTGTGACCAGCCTAGTTCATTACCTTTGTAACTTGTCATGAGTGTGACTAGCTCTACCTTGAGCTCATTACCTTTATAACTTGGTCATAACTGTGACCAGATCTAGTTCATTACCGCTGTAACTGTTCATCTATCAAAACTTTGGAGACCAGTCTCTGGACCAATTATGTACCTCTGTAATCTTTTGACTACCGCCCACAGGATGGGTATGGGGTGCATAATAAAGATATTAAACTAAAACTATGTGCAGGTTGTGTGTATATCATCTCTATCTGATGTCCCTGTGCCTAGTGGCCTGTCATTTTCCCTTCTCAGCTTTTCCTGGGCACTGCTCTGGTTTGTAAGGGCCTCTGCATATAGCTTGGCTCTTTCATTTTCTTCAGTCCCCTGGTTTGTTCTTGGTGTGCTCCTCGTCTTTTCCCGGGCTCCACGATGGTCTGATGGAGCCTCTGCATACAGCTTAACTCATTTGTTCCCTACAGTCCCTTCATTTGTGACTGATGTAGCAATTCCTGATATCATGCCCGTACTGCTCTTTGGTTCTTCAGACTCTTTCAGATTCTTCAGTTCCTCTTCTAAGCTCTGTATCATAGCTTCTACTTCTGTGGCTTGTAGCTTCCATTTCCTGCTCTCTGCAGCTATCCTCTCCTCCATTTTCTTGCTAAGCTCTTCCAGCTTCCTTCCCCATTCTTGTTCCCATTTCATGAGCTCTGCTACTCAGTCTTCCTTCCCAGACTCATCCTGCAGTCTCCTGGTTTTCCGTGTGTGTGTAGTCACCTAGTTGTACTCACCTAGTTGTAGTTGCAGGGGTCGATTCATAGCTTCTGGCCCCTCCTTTTCACTGGTCGCTACTGGGTCACTCTCTCTGCGCCATGAGCTTTATCATACCTCTTCTTAAAGCTATGAATGGATCCTGCCTCCAATACATCATTTCCCAAACTATTCCACTTCCCGACCACTCTGTGACTGTGTGTGTACTCACCTAGTTGTGGTTGCAGGGGTCGAGTCATAGCTCCTGGCCCCCGCCTCTTCACTGGCCGCTACTGGGTCACGCTCCCTGCTCCATGAGCTTTATCATACCTCTCCTTAAAGTTATGTATGGAACGTGTGTGTGTGTGTGTGTTAGTTACCATTTTGTCCTAGGCACATGTCGATTAGACACTAGGCCTGTTGTATGTATGTGTGTGTGTGTGTGTAACGAAACACTTCCCCGCCGGGAATTGAACCCGGGCCCTCCGTGCGTAAAGCAAGAGCGCTAGCCACCATGCCATCGAGGCGTGTGTGTGTGTGTGTGTGTGTGTTCTCACCTAATTGTGGTTGCAGGGATCGATTCACAGCTCCTGGCCCTGGCTCCTGTGTGTTTGCTTATGAGTGTGTGTGTGTGAGCCTGTATGAGACAAACAACACAGCACACTGGTATACTTGTGTGTCTGTATGAGACAAACAACACAGCACACTGGTATACTTGTGTGTCTGTATGAGACAAACAACACAGCACACTGGTATACTTGTGTGTCTGTATGAGACAAACAACACAGCACACTGGTATACTTGTGTGTCTGTATGAGACAAACAACACAGCACACTGGTATACTTGTGTGTCTGTATGAGACAAACAACACAGCACACTGTATCTTGTGTGTCTGTATAGACAAACAACACAGCACACTGTATACTGTGTGTCTGTATGAGACAAACAACACAGCACACTGGTATACTTGTGTGTCTGTATGAGACAAACAACACAGCACACTGGTATACTTGTGTGTCTGTATGAGACAAACAACACAGCACACTGGTATACTTGTGTGTCTGTATAAGACAAACAACACAGCACACTGGTATACTTGTGTGTCTGTATAAGACAAACAACACAGCACACTGGTATACTTGTGTGTCTGTATAAGACAAACAACACAGCACACTGGTATACTTGTGTGTCTGTATAAGACAAACAACACAGCACACTGGTATACTTGTGTGTCTGTATAAGACAAACAACACAGCACACTGGTATACTTGTGTGTCTGTATAAGACAAACAACACAGCACACTGGTATACTTGTGTGTCTGTATAAGACAAACAACACAGCACACTGGTATACTTGTGTGTCTGTATAAGACAAACAACACAGCACACTGGTATACTTGTGTGTCTGTATAAGACAAACAACACAGCACACTGGTATACTTGTGTGTCTGTATAAGACAAACAACACAGCACACTGGTATACTTGTGTGTCTGTATAAGACAAACAACACAGCACACTGGTATCTTGTGTGTCTGTATAAGACAAACAACACAGCACACTAGTATACTTGTGTGTCTGTATAAGACAAACAACACAGCACACTGGTATACTTGTGTGTCTTATAAGACAACAACACAGCACACTGGTATACTGTGTGTCTGTATAAGACAAACAACACAGCACACTGGTATACTTGTGTGTCTGTATAAGACAAACAACACAGCACACTGGTATACTTGTGTGTCTGTATAGACAACAACACAGACACTGAACTTGTGTTCTGTATAAGACAAACAACACAGCACACTGGTATACTTGTGTGCTTATAAGAAAACAACACAGCACTGGATACTGTGTGTCTATAAGACAAACAACACAGCAACTGATACTGTGTCTGTATAAGACAAACAACACAGCACACTGTATCTTGTGTCTGTATAAGACAAACAACACAGCACACTGGTATTTGTGTTCTATAAGACAACAACAACATGTAACTCTTTAAGAAACACGAATATCTTGTAAAGACAAAAACAAAACTGGATCTGGGTCTGTTAGAAACACACAGACACTGGTTCTTGGGTCTTTAGAAAGCCCGGTATCTTTGTGCTATAAGACAAACAACACAGCACACTGGTATACTTGTGTGTCTGTATAAGACAAACAACACAGCACACTGGTATACTTGTGTGTCTGTATAAGACAAACAACACAGCACACTGGTATACTTGTGTGTCTGTATAAGACAAACAACACAGCACACTGGTATACTTGTGTGTCTGTATAAGACAAACAACACAGCACATGGTATACTTGTGTGTCTGTATAAGACAACAACACAGCACACTGGTATACTTGTGTGTCTTATAAGACAAACAACACAGCACACTGGTATACTTGTGTGTCTGTATAAGACAAACAACACAGCACACTGGTTATCTGTAGTGTCTGTATGAGACAAACAACACAGCACACTGGTATACTTCTGTGTGTCTTATAAGACAAACACACAGCACACTGGTATTTTGTGTCTGTATAAGACAAACAACACAGCACACTGGTATACTTGTGTGTCTGTATAGACAAACAACACAGCACACTGGTATACTTGTGTGTCTGTATAAGACAAACAACACAGCACACTGGTATACTTGTGTGTCTGTATAAGACAAACAACACAGCACACTGGTATACGTGTGTCTGTATAAGACAAACAACACAGCCCCCCCCCCCTTTTTTTTTTTTTTTTTTTCTGTATAAGACAAAGCAACACAGCACATGGTATGACTTGTGTGTCTTTATAAGACAAAGCAACCCCAGTCACACTGGTATGTCTTGTGGGGTCTGTATAAGACAAACAACCAGCACACTGGTAT